>JAYMFT010297631.1:0-10285 GCA_038088735.1 Panulirus argus | reverse complement strand
GACATGAGAAGGTAGAGAGTTCCAGAGCTTCGACGTGTAGGGAAAGAAGCAGTTATCAAAACGGCACACCCTTGAGTCGCCGATGGCCACACAATAATCTCTGTAAATATGCTTCAGTAACATGATCTAACAAAGACCACCCTACATCTACTAAGACAGATAGGACACAGTGAACAGAGTCACCGTTATTCAAATTTAAGCACATGAAGAACACATTTTTCAAATGCCTCCACCCGTTCTATGACAAGAGCAATGGCTATCATAAAATGGATGCTATGGAAAAGAATATACCTGAAAATCAATCAATCAAATATAAATAAATACTATCAATGCATGCATCCATGTAAAAAAATAGGATCATCACCATCACTTACAAAACTCTCTTTAATCAATTGACCAATGAACCTTCTTTACAGTTATAATATGCTGTTATCAATTTTGGCAATTTTCTTATCTGAGGTGCCATCTCAGCAAGAATGGGTTCATTGCTGAGCCAACAAAAATGATATAACGCTGACCTTTTCAGTATTCCATGACAATTCTGTACCAACCCTGTCTAGTATCTAAAGTCAAACAAATGCTAACAGTTATATTACAATGTATCTTGACAATAGTTTTCAAAAAATCATGTCATCAAGAGACATACTTTTTTCATTACCTAGCAAGGTGGCTTATGCACAACAGCTACAAAACTCAGCTCACCCAAAACATTCCTTTAAACTTTTACTTCTCACAAGAATAGTTCTCACTGTCCATTAATATATTAAATTAAAATGGTAATAATATCAGCTAACCGTACCTCAACAAAGTTTGAGTGCAGATCGTCTATCTGGAATTTCATAGGGAGCTGATTAAGCTGGGTGGGTATGTTAGGCTGTTTCTGTGTGATGCTAGGATACATATCCATGTGGTTACTGTGGGCCCTAAGATGATGAAAATCAATACTTTCGACACCTGGTACAGGCACCAACTCCAGCATCTCTCGTGGTGGACGGAGCTTTAAAAAAGGAAAAAAGTGCTAATCAATATCTACTCATGATTTCTAGAAAACTGAGAAAATTTTAAACAGCACAGAAAATAACTGAATTGCATCATATACCACTGAAATCATACTGATGTTATCTTACTTTGAATATTTTTCCATGAAGTAGTAGTCTTTTTTTATTTCACATTAACATCACTGATCTTACACCTTCCACATTACTGCCTCTTTTATGTTATACCTATACATAAAATTCTTTTGTCTAATCTCTTATATCCTATACTCACCTCATTGGCTTCCTTTGCTTTCTCTACCTTTTCTTTCCATACTTTAAGACCCTCTTCACCCAGATCCAGTTTCCTGGCTTCAACTCTTTTCTTTTCCTCCTCTTCTAATCTAGTGGCTTCAGCTATGGATGGTACCCCTCGAATAACAACTGAGGGAGAATGGATCAAATACTTGCAGATAAGGTCGACCCAGTACTGACAGGATTTTTGCAAGAGATGTTCATACCACAGTTTCTTATTAAGGCGAGTATCTAGCTGAAAATTTAAGAATATTATAATTTACTTAGCAAGCTAAATTGTTGCCACACTGCTTTCAGGCAAAAAATGGTAAAATAAGACATAACAGAAAGATGTAGGATAAAAAACTAATCTGAATGATGTTTGTGCTTTTGTACAAAAAGATACCAAATAATGTAATAAATATATGTACTTTTGTTGAGTAATCATAACCATCTTTATTCACTAAAATTCTCTATTTTTTCTAAGCTATGCAAAGAATGAGGATGTATCTTCAAAGAATTAATGAACTGAAATATATAACCAGTTAAATATTGCTAAAACAGCTCTAAAAGTTCCCACAATAATTAATATCAATTTTTTGAGATAACATTTCCATTACATTACCTTATGAAATAACTCACATTTTCACATGTTTGTCCATAGAGTATATCCCCAATTATATGGTCAGCAATCGTGTCATGAGGCGAAGTTTCCAGACGGCTATCTTGTTTCAATATCAAGTTGGAAAGAATGTCTTTCATAATCTTCATATCTATGCTAGTTTGACCAGAAGCTATGTTTGTTAAAGTATCCATAAGAAGAGGCATCACACTATCAACCTTAAGACGAGGTACACCACTGAACTCAAAGTAACAAGCCGACATAGAATTTTCATAGCAACTATGATATACCTGTTAAAAATGAAAGAAAAGAAAGTGAATGAGACATATATTTCAGTGATGTTGCAGTGTGCAGGTTTGCAAGGACTTTATACTTTACTTCATCAAAGCAGTGTGCAGGTTTGCAAGGACTTTATACTTTACTTCATCAAAGTGAATTTCAAGTAGAGGCATTGTAAAATGGAATTCTAAAAACTGGTCTAAAACTCAATGCAAAGCAGGCCATTAGCTTCACTCACTGAAATACCAATAACATGGTGCAGACAGAGCAGTGCCTCTTAGCCTCTATTTGGTTATAAATATCACTATTACTTGGTATAAATCCCACAAAAGTACTTTAGATTTGAAAGCAGGGAGGTGAGATAAACGGCCAACATTCCAGATGATCTTATACCTATAGTAGGTACATACTCCTCATTCTAACACCTCAACACCTCTCTCTAACTCAATCATTTCCTATTTGATCAATCCTTCTCACATCACATAACATCCTCAAGCTTTAATTTCTAAAACATCCACCTTCTTCTGTACTTGTTTATCTAAAAATTACTCCTTAAATGGCAGGCAGAAGGAACCACCATGTGAGCGCTAAGTTTTGCATGGGCATTTTTAAATCCCCACAGACATTTTGAAATCTGTACAGTTGCTGAATGTTGCCTTGGTCACTATAGGTGCTTTTTCACTCTCAGGAAGCAGTTCTGAAGAGCAAATACATAAATAAATATATGTAAATGTGTAAACAAATAATAATTCCAAGAGGTGATAAGTGTCATTTAGTAAGTTTGAGTAATGAGACTCATCCTAAACACCTCCTTACTTCCCCCTCACTTCCTTTCTTCACCACTGCAATGTCTTTGCCTGTTAGACTACTCAATGCATTACTTTAGTTGTAAAAGTTAGGTTAGTTCAGTTGTTTGTACATGCACCAGTAGTTTTTTCATTTTAAAATGGGAAACAGAACATCTAAGGCCTGTTTTCTTGACAATATCATGATCACAAACACAACTTAGTCTGCCATTTATAAGTTAACAGGAATTTGTGGAGAAGTGAAGAGATAATTGTATGATGAGAAACTTCTTTATGGGCCACTTCACTACAAAGGAAAAAGTCTTGTGATAATGGCTATGAAAAATATTCAACAAACAAACTGCTGTTTTAATCCTTACATCACTGGCGAGAGGATCTTCCACTTCAACAAACACACTCGGCAGTGGAGAAACAGAAGAATGGGTTAGGTACTCCATTGCTACCCCCATGCTCATCAATCTGTTAAAAGAAAACAATGTGCAACTTCTTTCAGTAAATATATAAAGTAGTTTATTACAAAAACATAGTAAGATACCAGGGCTATAATCAATTTAGTAATGAGCACTAACTTCACAGAAGAAACAATAGCTTAAATATTAAAAAATCTTTTCCAAACATTTCAGAATTTTTGCTTTGCTTCAAGCAATATTTTTTCATGTAAAATCTATCTATGGTCATCCACATAATAGTAAAGAATTTACATAAGTCACTGTATTACCTATTCATGAAACAGCTAACTGACCAAGGACATACAATATATACAATGTTATTACCATTTTTCTTGTCAGCAGCTATTTCATATCTACAGACTTTAATCACCTCAGTATTAAGCACTGCTTACAAACTTTAGGTGACTTTTTCTCCACTCTTCATTAGTTCCAGTGGAATCAAAAGTATTCCCTCATTAATTAACCAGGCATCATCACTCTCTAACCATTCTTTAGTACCTGACATAATGCTGCTGCCCTCTCACAGTTTGACAAGTGTTATTTTAGTAACTGCTCTTGTGAGCTGAACATGTGTTTATGCCAACAGGGAATATCTTGTGTCTGGCTGCTGCTTCCCACACTTTCTGTGGGGAGACCAACCAAAAGAGAACTGACCTCTATGATATCTCTTTCTTTCCTTGAACAGTGAAGCTGTGTAACTATCTTCCTACACTCATCTTTCCCTCTCCCTATAACCTTTCTACATCTAAAAGTCAGGTCTACAAACACCAGAGGGACTAAATTATTTTTTCCATTCTTTTTCATACACTAATTTCTTTTCACTCAAGATGGCCATGACTGGGGCATGTTTTGCCCATGTCATATTGGAAAAAAAATCACATGGTTAGATCTTTAAGATAAAAACTCTAAATCTACAAATATTTATTAATGTGCACATGTGCACCAACTGTCAACTTATATTCAGCACAAAACACCCTAATTCAGGTGAGAAAATAAGAAAAAACATGAATTATATATTAATTTTACAAAAATCTGGGAAAGGAGACTCACTCAGTGATTTCATTTACAGAAGAAGGTCCACGCCAGGATACAATAACCAAGCCTGTATCTTCGGTGTCACTAGGGTACTGTACTAGCTGGTCCACTGAATTCACAAGGGGAGGCACTGGACTTTGCCATGGGCGATTGTATGGGCCACGATCTCCCTATGAGAATAAACATCAAGCAGTATACAACTGAAAACCATTTCATCACACAGATATGTTCTAATGCTTTGCTAATGCTTTGCATGATTAAGCAGACTGTGATGCAGAATTCTTCAATACTAAAAGGAGAAACTGAAAAATATGATAGAATTAAAACTAGTACACTTACTCTTTCTCCCCATAAATGAATTTCTCATAACAATATGTAGATCTGTCTATCTATATCTCTGATGCCTGTTCCCAACTGGACCTCTCTCAAAGGGATGGCCACGGCAATAAAGTCTCCATAACCAATAAACTCCAGTGCTGCATCTAGCCATTCATGGTATATAGAAAGTACCATTAATAATACACATGTAAACACAAGTAAACCCCTTTGTTTACTCACCTGCCTTTGCACTGGAGTAGCATCAGGAATAAATGACTAAGGCTTAAAAAAAAAAAAAAAAAAAAAAAAAAAAAAAAAAAAAAATTACCGCATAGCTCTTCCAGATCCTACAATTAGGAATTGATAAAGTAGGGAAGGAAGACTGCCATCTCTCACTCCTGTCTTTCCAGTAAACCTCTACATGATGCAGGAGATATGTGGGTAGTAAACTCTCTCCCCAGTCCTCAAGGATACCAGTAATGGTAATACAGATAACAATCTTTCTATCCCTGGGGATAGGGATGAAATAATACTGCCCATGTATTCCCTGCCTGTCAAAGAAAGACAGCTAAGAGGGGTGGGATTGGGTGGCTGGAATTTCTACCCTCCTGTATTTTTTTCCAAAAGAGGAACCAGAAAGGAGCCAAATGAGGAATTTTCCCTCTAAGGCACAGTCATCTGTTCTTGACACTACCTTACACAATGTGAGCAATGGTGAATATGCATGAAAAACTTATCCTTGTTAGCTGTTTCCCATGTAGCAAGGCAGTACAACAGATGAAGAATGGACTTATTTGCCTGCATCTCTAGCTGTCATGAGTAATGTAAGGAAACCAGAGGCCACTGTCTACAGCCAAATCACACAGTCCTCACTGGTTTCCTCTGACCACTTCATGACACATTAAATTGTACTTTCCACCTATCTTACACAATTCTTCAGCAGGTGTTTACCTACTGCATGAATTAATAATCATACACATATTCAGAAAAATATAGAGTGGGTAACAGAAATTTATGGAAGTCTTACAAACTGTTAACAATATTTGGATGAAAACATTCAATTCATAATAGATAAAATAAAATGGTAAATTCTACCTTTCTTAAACAGTTTCCAAAGATTTCTCTTCATTAAGTTCATACTTAATGCATGAATTGATAATGAAGTACATATCCAGAAAAATGGCACATGAAGTGGCTGGGTGAAACCATGGACAGCTCTGTAGGTCTGGTTGTGGATAGGGGGCTGTGGTATAGTTGACTTACACACAACAGTTATATATGAGAAAACTGGTGATGTATATGGCAGTTTTACTGAGCATTAGCATCATCTTTGGTTTGAAACTTTAATTTATAATTGTTAACATGTTATGGTAAATTGTATTTTCATATATCTTTTCTAAAAAGTTGTCTTTAGTAGGTTCTATGAAATTCAAGATATAATAACCATCTACATATTCAGAAAAATTTAGGAGAAAATAGGTGAAATACATGCAAGCCCTAAAAGGCATTAGTGATCATTTAATGCAACCACCCAGCTGGCCACATGAATCTGAGTTTGGTGCACAATCTTAAAATGATGGAGGTAATTTAGTTAAGAGCCAGACAGGAAAATAAAATTAAAAATGTGTGAAATATCATGACATCAGTGTATCTTCTTTTGTTAGGGTGAGTGACCAGGGAGGTGAAGAGTAGTTTATGATGGAATTGATGAATTGTTTGCTGATGATACTAAGGGATTCTTTTCCTCATCCCTATATAGTACCAGTTATTATTCTTAGAGTATTCAATTTGTCTGGGGCCTTTGTGTTGATGTTTATGGTATGAGATGTGACTGTCATTTTTGAGTATTAAGTGTGCTAATGCAGGACTACCTCAAAATGAAAAAGGATGTCTCTTGGATATTTAAACAGAGGTGGGAAAAGCTAACACTTCAGCTGACATGGGCCTGGATCTCTTAGAGTTCATCAATTGAAGGTTGACTAGAGTCTTGATTTCAAAAGACAGACTATTCCTTGCCAAAGATGTCTCAAAACTCTTGTTTTATCCAAAGATGGAAGTTCAGCATATTGATGTAATAAAATAATACTATGAGCTAATCCAGAACAGATCTGCCATGTAAAATATTAATCATAACACAAAGTCAAAGAACATGGTGTTCTTTGAATCATCATTTTTAATGCCAACTGTGATTTTTGCTTACCTTTACGATAATCTTCCTCTCAATGGGTTGTATGGCAGCAAATACTTTCTCCAACTCCACTTGCCCCGTAATGATGATATTAAGATTCTCTGGACGGTAAAAAGTATGATGATAATTACGAATCTGTAATAGACCAAGGTAACTATAAAAAAAGTGTTTCATTAACAGGATGATTCATCAGTTAATACTTGCAATTTACTAGTAAATATATATTGGATTTCATTTTGACAACTTTGAAGTATAAATTCAAATGATTCAGCTTATGAAAGCTTTTGAATATAATACAAAGCATTGCTACTCACTCCCCAATCTGGAATACCTGTTAAAGAGATAACAACACTTAACTTATTCTATACATGAGTCAGTAATCAGATATGTAAGATATACCTGCTATTAGCAATACTGAGACAATTTCTTTATTAAACCATAAGCCAGTGTGTAATAACACACAACTCTGGACATATCTATCTAAACAGAAAATCAAAAGATTAAGTTTTATATCAAAAACTTCCTATAGTTTTATTACAATGTTTACACATCTCCCTCAACTCTGACTCTGAGAATTAAGTGATATCTAATCTGCCACTCCTACCAGATTCATGAGATACTCCAGTAACTCTTATATACTCAGTGAACTGCAATCTTGTAATCATGATTTGAACAAAAAAGGCCCTTAAATTTTGTTTCCTGTTATTAAATGAAAGAAATACATGTAATAGAAAGGATATGAACAAATCACAGGGACAACACAACTTATATGGCTGATGTACAGAGTTAAGTTAGCCTGTAACATATGCAGGCAGCTGGTGGGTGGGGGTAGAGGGAGGGGATGGAACAGCAGCAGCAGTCTCATGAGCACTTATTACCTATGAAAGCAGTATGTGCAAATATAAAGAATATGTACAAACTGGCGAGTTAATATCAATTATACTGTATATCCCTAGTATACCGCTAAAAATAATGTATAAATCACCCACTGGAGATGGTGGAGGAAGGGATGAAGGGGAGGTACACAGGAAGGATATGCCTAATGACACAAATTCTCTAAAATATGTACACCACTGTTTATGGTTACTTATCATATATATCTACTTTTTCTACATTTGTTTGCTGTTCATGTACTAACAAGGCAGCACCAGGAACAGATGAAAAAATTTTTATGAATTTGCTAAAATCCTCTCTCAAGCCGTCTTGTACAATATACCAAAACCAGCTCCCCTCTATCAACAGTCAAGCCTCAGTCCTTTCTATAGTTTCCCCTTACCACCTCATAAGAAGTGTTTAAATCTAAAAAATGAAAAGCAAATTCAATAATCAACAGTATGCCAAATAAGTAAGTAAACTAACTGCCATTACATTTCATAACACTCTAAAATAACTTCCAATTATCAATGTAAAGCTATATGTCTAACAACACTGAAATTCTCTTAGAATTCACCTTTTGCCAATTATCATAACTTTCATTGTGGTAACAGGAGTTTTTTAAAGCTACAAGACTTAAGGTCTATGAAGAATGCGTTTTCCCTTGCCTTTTCGTTTGTGGTACTCTCACGTAAATTCTTCAAAATGCCTCCAGTCTCTGAACGATAACCACTGGGTTCAGGATACATGGCTTGCAGCAAGGCACGGTAGCAACGATCGCCATCAGAATTCTCACGAGCCTGCATCTCTGAATACACAACTCCAGCATCTTCTCCATCTCCAGTAATGTGATACACTTCAGTGATAAATCCTGATTCCTGAAAATATGAAAATCAATACCAGTATCATGGTGCTGTGAATTGTTCTTTGCCACCCAATGCAGCTGGGACTCTAGATCCCTAAATGCCTCCTACAAATCCTTCTGTTTCTTTGAAGCATGTCATGCATAATTCATTCACTGCAAATACATAATCCATATATCCTCTACCACTTCTAAAACCACAGTGTTCCTCATCAGTCATATGCTCAGTGTATGCCATCACTTTCTAAATCACCACTCTCTTACACAAATTACCAGGTACACTTAACAAACTCATACGTCTAACTAATGCATTCACCTTTATGTCCCTTGCCTTTACAAAATGGTCCTATACAGGCATTGCGTCAATCTTCAAGCACCTCACTCTGCGCCCTACAGACAATGAAAATCCAAAGCAAACAATCAACAATAATACCATTCCCTTTCATGAAAAATTCTACTGAAATCCCATGCACTGAAGCCACTTTAATACCTTTCACAAACTTTTCTCTTTTCACTAAACCACTTGTTATAATTCTCTTGATTCACATACCTCCACAACCTAAACACCCTACATCTACTACCCTATCATCTAAAACATTCAACAGTCCTTCAAAATGCTAACTCCATCTCCATTTGCATGTTAAATCTACAGAAAAAAATTCATAATGAAAGTTTTACAAACTAAATAAACAAAAAGTGGTAAATCTAGAAATAATGCACTCATATATTTCAGTGTAGAGCCATCCACATGTTGAAATACCCTACCCACCATATATGTTGACCAAGTGGTGTCACATCCTCCTTGTTTGCATCACTAAAGTTTGAATCTGTTCAGTTAAGAATCACTTTCATCCATCTCCACATCAGAATCATCCAACAGCAGTCTCAGGGTCTTTATCGACATGAACAGCTCAAAAACTTTTGATAAAACCAGCCTTCATTTGCTGTTTCTTGAGATGAATATTCACTGCCTTCAAAGCAAAAACAGCAGAATGTTTACTCTTTTTGAAAGTCCAACTGCTCAAATATTCACTGGCATGTAAACAATTTTCAAAATTTAATATCGATGTAACAGTGCTAAAATTGCACTAAAAACAATTATATACAAACACACAGGCTACATCTGTATGGCATTAATGCACTTGCTTGACTGAAACAAAACTGGATAGATGTATCAATTACATGATGAGAGGTCCAGCCACCAGCAACACTAATGGTGTTGGAAAATCAGTGATACACATCAAAACTAACATTAATCTTTTGATAATTCGTATGCATTTTAATTCATAAAAACCCAAAGATGGAAAATTTAACAATACACATTTTTGCGTGTGAAAACCCCGAGAGAGTTGCAATATAAAGACCTGCCTTAATCATTTACAGTTTTCTTGTTTCAATATCGTGTTTTACATCCTTCATTCTATCTCCCAAATTCAAAGCAAAGCAGCCCTCTGAAAATTTTGTTTCTAACCACAGAAAAAAAAAAAAAAAAAAAAAAGAAAATATATATTACACATGACAGCTAGAGACTGAGTGTGAGCGAATGTGGCCATTTCATCTGTCTCCTGGCGCTGCCTCGCCGGCG
>JAYMFT010297620.1:0-10285 GCA_038088735.1 Panulirus argus | reverse complement strand
CCTCAGAGGCTCAGTCCTCTGTTCTTAACGCTACCTCGCTAACGCGGGAAAAGGCGAATATGTATGAAAAAAAAAATTATTATTATTATTATTATTATTATTATTATATCCCTTCAGACTTTACGTGGTCCTTTTTAAAATTCTTGATTTTTAATCAATATTTGAGACGCTTGATTCAGTACCATGCCCTATAAACAGTTAGAATTGTATAAACAAATCTTTCATTTGCATTCGTAGTGAGATTAGCAGCGAAAGACGTTACTAATCAACAGCATCAGGAATGAATGTTTGCTTAAGACGGGGATGGTTCGCGTAAGAAATGAAACATCTGTTTGTAAATTTTTTTTCGTCGAGTACAGTGATTTTCGTGTCATATCAAGGCATTCGTGTCAAGATTGGTCCTGCCGTCATCATCACACTTTCCAACACTTTCTTTAAATCCAAGAAAGTGATGTATCATTATTCTCGGTTCATTTTCAGTTTAGAAATTTCGTATATCATTTTCATTTGGTAGTTCATGCAGTAAATACTCTCCGTCGTACCTATATAAACGGTATAACGATTTTTTTTCTTCCGTTCACTGAGGAATATATTTCATGTTCGTGGTGAAAGTGATGGTGAGAGTGATTCATATTCACGCCGGCTGAATGCATGGGTCCGTACCTACTGGCTGGGCCAGACTACCTCGCACCGGGATAAACTCCGCTGTGTTCATTTGCATTCAGGACTGTATATCCCAACTGCCACCAGTTTCCTACGCGCTATCAAGTGAATACACTTTCTGCCATTTTTGTTTTCGCTGTATTGGTGTATGTGTGCGTTTAGTATTCACGGCGGTGAAAGGAGTTAACATTACCATTGATTAACATTAGCATCCATTATTTTTTTTTGTTAGTTTTAACACCTTTGGGGTACAGTGATGTACGTTGTAGGAATTGTTTGCCGCTGATGATAATAGCGCTGTCACTTTGTACTTAATTCGTTTATGTGTATATATATATATATATATATTTATATATTCTATTTGTATTTATTATGCTTGATCGCTGTTTCTCGCGTCAGCGAAGTAGCGCCAGAGAACAGACGAAGAAAGACCCATCCACTCTTATAAACACATATATACATACATGCACATATATGCGCAATGCATATATATACATACCAACATATGCGTACATACACCTACATATACACATATACACATGTACTTATTCATACATGCTCACCTCCATCCATTTCTGTCGCCACCCCGCCCAACTGGAAATAGCATCGCCACCCCCTGCGTCAGCCAGGTAGCGCCAGGAAACAGACAAAAAGGCCACATTTGTTCACACTCAGTCTCTAGCTGTCATGTGTAATGCACGAAAACCACAGCTCCCTTTCCACACCCAGGCCCCACAGACCTTTCCGTGGTTTACCCCAGACGTTTCACATGCCCTGATTCAGAACGTTGACAGCAAACAACATCGTTCCATTTCACTCTATTCCGTGCACGCCTTTCACTCTCCTGCATGTTCAGGCCCCGACCGCTCAAAATCCACTTTCACTCCATCCTTCCACCTCGAATTTGGTCTCCCTCTTCTCCTTGTTCCCTTCACCTCATACATATGTCCTCTTTGTCTACATTTCCTCACTTATTCATTCCATATGTCCAAACCATTTCAACACACCCTCTTCTGCTCTCTCAACCACACTCTTTTTATTACCACACATCTCTCTTACCCTTACAGTACTTACTCGATCAAACCATCTCACACCACATATTTTCCTTAAACATTTCATTTCCAATGCATCCACAGTCCTCCGTACAACTCTATCTATAGCCCATGCCTCACAACCATATAATATTGCTGGAATTACTATTCCTTCAAACGTTGCCATTTTTGCTTTCCGAGAAAACGTTCTGTGATTCCACACATTCTTCATCACTCCCAGAATTTTCGCCCCCTCCCCCACCCTACGACTCGCTTCCTCTTCCATAGTTCCATTCACAACCAAGTCCACTCCCAGATATCTAAAGCACTTCTCTTCTTCCAATTTTTCTCCATTCAAACTCACATCCCAACTGAATTCTCCCTAAACCCTTCTGAACCTAAAAACCTTGCTCTTATTTACATTTACTCTCAACTTTCTCCTTTCACACACTCTTTCAAACTCAGCCACCAACTTCTGCAGTTTCTCACTCGAATCAGCCACCAGTGATGTATCATTGGAGAACATCAATTGACTCACTTCCCAGGCCCTCTCCCCAACAGACGGCATACTCGCCCCTCTCTCCAAAACTCTTGCATTTACTTCACTAACCACTCCATCCATAAACAATTTAAACAACTATGGAGACATCACACACCCCTGACACAGACTGAACTTCACTGTGAACCAACGACTCTCCTCTTTTCCTACTCGTACACATGCCTTACCCCCTTGATAAAAACTTCTCACTGCTTTTAGCAGTTTACTTCCCACACCATATATTTTTAAGACTTTCCACAAAGCATCTCTATCAACCCTATCATATGCCTTCTCCAGATCCATAAATGCTACATACAAATCCATCTGTATTTCTGATTATTTCTCACATGCATTCTTCAAAGCAAACACCTGATCCACACATCCTCTACCACTTCTGAAATTTGCACTGCCCCTCCCCAGTCTGATGCTATGTGCATGCCTTCACCCTCTCAGTCGATATCCTCCCATTCAATTTTACAGGAATAGTCAACAAACTTATGCCTCTGTAGTTTGAATGCTCACTTTTATCCCCTTTACCTGTGTACAGTGGAACTATACATGCATTCCTCCGATCCTCAGGCACTTCACCATTATCCATACATACACTGAATATCTTTACCAACTAGTTTCTGGGACGAACCCAAAGCTTAGATTTTTTGCTAACATTGAAATTATCTACTTTAGAGAAATTGTTCCAGTTTTATCTGATTTGAAGTCTTTATCAAGAAAACTGTATGCCTTATGTCCACTTATTCTTTGAGAGACTTCACTAGAGATTATCAAGACCATTTATTTGTGTTTCCTGGAACTTTCGAACCCCAACTCAGTAAGGAATATTCCTACATAAATTAAGAACTCATTGGATCAGCAAAAACATTTCATTTGAGGAAATTAAGAAAAGGGGTCTTTGGCATTCATATACTGTCTTGATCTTAACTGTACTTTAGTTGAGATGTTGTCAATCTACCTTGTGTTTCTCTGAGGACTCGTCTTCTAGAGGGAGATTTCCATATGCCTTTGGGTTTAGTCATCTTATCTTAAACATTTTCTTTTACCTTTTCTCCTTCATGCTCTCATGCTTCAGGTACATGCAGCAGACAAGAGAAATGTAGGCTCTGAAGTTTGAAAAATCTTATTTTTGTACAGGAGCTCTTACCCTGCCCTGCCTTCCTCTTTCTTTTTCCAAAAAAGTTTTCTTTGTACTACTTGTGACAGTTTTTGGGTTGATGTCTGGAAGCTATAAATGCTGTGAGCTGATAGTGGCTGGAACTGAGTAAATCAATGCTATTATCTACATGGGGGTCTGTGATTGGCTGAGGGCATGTCCAAAATGAACAAGTCACTGCAACCGTGATTTATTGATAAACAGAGGTTGAGGAAACCCAGTGCTTACTCACCAGAAATAGTGAGGGTTGGAAGTTCCTGTTCCTGATTTTCCTAGTGATATCCTATTGAATGTCTCTCTTGGTCAGGGGACAACACATTGATGAGAAATGTTTTTTCAACATTCAAAAAGCTCCATTTTGAGTAAATACCGTATATTTGTAAATATGATCAGATGTTGCCGAATTCTTCCTACTTGAGGTTACACCACAAGTTAAAGTCACCTTTGGTGTGGCTGTATCACTGGGAGTACAGTCTTATCAAAGAACTTCTCATTCCAAAAGAGTTTACATCTCACTGCAACTTGAAGTAGTTCAGCCTTAGGCTGCAGGAGCCGAAAGAAAAGTCCTGGGTCACACTAGGACTCCTAATAGAAAGTAGTGTAGGGTACTTATTGAATAGAACAGATATGATCATGTGTATACCCATAGAGGACAAAATGGAAAATATCTGAAGAATATGCTGTAATTCATTTTATAATTCCAGACAGCTCAGCAAGCTTCAAGCAGTTACACTGTTGCAACACTCTCTAGGCTTGACACTACATATGTGTCTGCAGTCGTGGGGACAGACAGCAGTGTTATTGGTAACCAGTTAGACCCATCATATCTTGATAACTCTCTCAGTTGTAAGTAAGATTCTTTAGATTTTCTTTGCTTGATAATGAGTTGTTTGAGAGGAGCATATAGTATGACTAGATGGAATGCAGAAAGAAATGATGGGATGAATGAGAGATGTGGTATGGCAGGGAATGCATAGGGAATGAATTGTGTATTGGTAGAGTGGGTGAAATGTAATACATTAAAGTGGATTGAGCATGTGGAAAGAATGCAATATGGGGAGTTTACAAGGAGAGTGTGTTATAGTACAATAAAGGGATGGTGAAAGAAGAAGGCCTCCTAAGACATGAGGAAATAGAGTACTGGGGAAGAGAGATAGTGGAAGAATGCATTGAATGGTGTATGCAAGGAATGCATGTAAGGACAGGGATAAGTGGAGATCTTTTTGCTGTGGCCATCCCCCATAATGAAAATTCCCAGAAGGAATTGGCATCAGAGATATAAATAGATAATTAGATAGGATAAAAAACAATCCCACAGGATAGGTGTGTTCCTGTAGTTGACATTTTTGGGTCAGTTATTACTTGGCTTCTCATTCCTTCTTCATATCCTGTTTTGATTAGTTCTGTATGCTCTGTATTCATGTCTCCATTCTGTTTAGGCTTTCTGTTTGATGTTGATGAGTAATTTTTTATTCTCAGACAGTTCATCATTTCTCTTTAGTTATGTTTCTCCATTATTCCGTTTCTTCTCCACCTGTTTTCAAGGCCATGTTCATTCCATTTTTCAAGGAAAATAAAGATATGTTTTGAAGGGAGGTTAACTGTGTGAAGGGGACAAATATAGATGTGGTAAGAGGCAGGAAAAAGGTTCAAAGGAAATAGTGAGTACTTTGAAGGACCAATAAATGTTTGATAAGAAGGTGGCAAATGTGGGCTGATTAGGTCAGGAATTTACAAGAAGTAAGAGAGACATGGTGGCAAGTGGTTTGGTGAAGAGGTGGTGAAAGCCTTGTGTAAAATGAAATAAGGCAAGCAGCTGAGGTGGATGGTAATGCAGCCGAATTTCTTAAGAAAGGGGGTGACTGTGCTATTGATTGGTTAGTTAGGATTTTTTAATGTATGTATATATCATGGTAAGGTGCCTGAGGATTTGCAGAAGGCCTGTATAGTGCCTTTACATTAAAGGTAAGGGGAATAAAAATGAATGTTCAAATTACAAAGGTATAAGTTTGTTGATTGTAGTGGTAAGGTTGGTGGGAGTGTTGGCATACACAGAGATTCAGACTAAGGAGGAAAAATGTGGTTTACGGAATGGTAGAGAATGTGTTGATTAGGTGTTTACGTTGTAGAATTTGTGAGAGAATGTGTGGCATTTATGGATTTGAAGAAATCATATGGTAGGGTTGAGAAAGATGCTTTGTGGAAGATTTTACAAGTATATGTTATGGGAGGAAAGCCAGAAGAAGTAGAAAGGAGTTTTTAATCATGAGATTAAGGCATTTGTGTAAGGAGGTAAACAGGAGGGTGAAGGGTTCCAAATAAAGATTGGTTGGCAGAAGGGTTGTTTGATATCACAAGGAGATAGATAGATGCTATGGGAAAATCGATTAGGGTTAGGGATATTCCAGTTGGAGATGCCAGAGGAATGATTCGGAACTGAATACCATGGAATTATTTGATGCCTGGAGATAATGTTAGTAGAGAAATTTCTCTTATGTGATGAATTAGCTTATGTGTACAGTGAAAAGTGAGAAACACATGTATAAGGGTAGAAGTTCATTTTTCATGCTAACATATTGGGCATGGATTAAGGATGTATTTGAGTGATTTCACAAGCTGTATGCATCTAATCCACTCTATGGAATTCAAAGAAGCTTTAATGGTGACCAGTAAGTAGATAGAATAATCAGAAATAAAGTTAGATTGACAGATGTAATGTTGAGTTGGTTCAGTACATTGAACAGGCTGTACGGAAGAGGATGATAAAGAATAATTATGAGAATAATGAAAGAAAAAATTGGAAGGGGAGACTGATGATAACTGGTGGAAAGCCTGAGTGATGGAGGATATGGCTGAGAGAGCTTTAAGTATGGAGCAGTTTGTGAACCAATCAGGAAGAGGAGTACATGGTCTACTTTACTTTATAGAGGAAGAGTTTATTGTTGATATACTTTTTAGCGATACAGATGGGTTGAAATGGTATTCCAGGGATATTTTCACCACATAGCCTTCAAAAGTAATAGAGCCTAGCAGTATAAAATTGTGTGTCTTGTTGATTCAAATGAAAATGATCTTTCAAACAGCTCCAACAAATCAACCATGCCAGATGCATAATATACCAAAGAAACCTGCAAATAATCCAGAGAGTCTACCAGTTGCAACTACAGCACATGATGAGGATGCACCTTCACCTTCCCAAACTCTCACCTCCATCAAGGTAACTATCTATTATCATTGCATATTCCCCTTATACAGCAACAATGTATCCCATTTCTTTATTTTGCCTTGAAACATAACTAGTCTTCCATGCATAGGCTAGTAGTTATCTTCCTAAAGAAGGAGGATATAAGTGAATACATATTTCCATAGGAAAAGGAGAGGTTGTTTCTAGCCAGTGCCAAATTCCCCCTTTACACTAAAAATCTGTACCTTAGTAAGTTTTGTGCATACACTTATAAAAGCTTTATAACAAAATATTGCCAATGTTAGAGAATAAACTATGTAGATAGAGTAATGGAGCTTTGATGGTGCAGGTAAAGCAGGAAGCATTAGTTAAGGTGATGGGTGGACAAATGGTTTTCGTGTGTTTGTGTGGGTAAGGTAGGTAGTAGTGGTAGTGGAGGTAAGGGAAGTAGCAGTGTTGGTATAAAGCAGGGAGCTGTAGTGGTGCAAGTGAGGGAGGGAGTCATGATGTGTGAAGGGGAGGGAGGATCTGTGGTGATGTGGATGAGGCAGGGAAATCTGGTGGTTTGGATGTGGACAGAAAGGAACAGAGTTAGTGTGAGTGGGAAAGGATTTGTGGTCTTTTGGGTGGTGAAGAAACGGAGCTGTGATGGTATGTGTGAGGGAGGAAGCAGTGGTGGTGTGATTGGGAATGGAAGGAAGCAAAGGTGGTGTGGGTGTGAAGAAAAGGTATAGTGATGTTGTGGTTAATTATCTCTTTGAACTATATAGGGAGGGAGAGTTACACTCATGGGGTCTTATCTCTTAAACTTTCTCGATCATACAACATAAATTATGTATGCTGTTTGCTTTAACCATATTCTCAATCATTCTGTTCCATTCTTCCACCACTACTCTACTATAAAGGTATTTCTTTACATACTTTTTGAAAAGTTTCTTGCTTAATATCATGTTATGTCCTCTGCTTTCTCTATCATAACTTGTCTCGAAGAACTGTTCACTGTCCACATCATTGATCAGTTTTAAAAACTTAAAAGGTATAATCAAGTCACTCCTCACTCTTCTCTTCATTGGTGGGCAAATTTTAAGCTTTTAGTCTTTCCTTGTTGCTCCTCTCTCTTAAATCTGGTATCATCTGTGTTGCCCTTCTCTAGACAAAGATTAAATAGAATTACGTAGAGTCTATGTGACTCTGTTAGCTTTTCGTGCTTCTTTCAGTGCATTGACCAATCTTGAGAAGCATATTACACTATTCACACTAAAATGGAGTTTGAGGGAGAGTAGATGGTATGTGTAGGGAGGATATTGGAGGTGTGTTTTCCTTAGAAATATTCTAGCTATTTATACATCATCTGTTACCAAAGGTGTCCATCACCCCAGGCTTATGTAAAAAAAAGTTACAATCGGTTGTTAGGTATTTTCTTCTACATCGACAAAGCCCAGGCGAGGGTGATGTAGAAGCCTCTTATACTGGTCTCCCTCGTCTACATGTAATCCTTCTAAAATCATTATCTGAATCACTCATTTCTCCACATTTCTCATATCATTTCTCTTCACTTTTCTCACCAACTACTGAATGTGGTGTGTTCCTCTTCATCACCTTGTTCATCCAGCAATCTATGTATTTTCCATGGAGTCATAGTGTACACACAACTTTCAGGTTGATGGTGCTACACCTACAATGATGGTTGAAAGGCTACTTTGGAGAGGAGAATTTTCCCTGCTTCTTCAAAGTAATGAAATCGATCTTTGTAGGTTATTAAAGGTACGATATGTCAGCTGATATTTAGACAGAGACAAAAGTTAGACTGTCATGCAATGAGAGGAGTCACTCCTTTGACCCAGGTAACTACCTTTTCTTTCTGCCTCACCTACATGTGGACTACTTGCATTCTGTCTGCAAACATGCAATTTCTTCTTGTCACACATAGCACTTAACAACACTTAACTCGTACAACTCATTCTTCATAGCTACATTTTCCTTCGGCGAGCAATGTGCGCTAGCCCTGCCTTTTGGCATAATGGTGAGAGCAATATATAGAAGTAGTAGGAGGGAACATTAGACAGGAGCATTAGGTAGAAGTAGTAGGTAGGAACATTTAGATGGGAGCATTAGGTAGAAGTAGTAGGTTGGAACGTTAAGTAGTAGTTGTTAGAGACATAAGGTAGGAGCCTCTGGAAACACTGTGCTAGAATTTCCCCTCTGCCAGTGGCCTACGAAGGATGAGGCACTAAAAGTCAAAGAAGCGGCACAGGAGTTGATCAGTTATGGAGACTTTTGCCGTGGCCACCTCCTTGAGGGGGTTCTCGGAGGGAACGAACATCAGAGATACAAATAGATATTAAGAACTGTGATAATGGCATTATAGACTATGCCTTCCATGATTCAATGCAATACCTATAAGAGGATTTTTCTAATGCATCGTATCATTTCATTGTTCACTATGCTATATGTAGTATTATCCTGTTATCAGTCATTATCAGGTTTTATATGTTTAATCATTACTTTCAGACATGCAGAATAAAAGTTCATTCATTTTAAATGAATGATACTTATTTTCATATTGTCTGTCTGACTGAGGAGTCTACATATCCATCTGTCTTTATTACCACAGATAAATGCTTTTAAAATTAAATACTCATACATCAAACAAAGAAAAGCAACTTCTTTCCTGCAGTACGCTTATTTTTTGCGTTTGAATGGGTAGCCATTTCCAGGCAGAATTTCATCCTCCAGTCATCCACCATTGCAGAACATCAGATTGGAGGACAGTTAATGGTGGCAAGTATAATTTTTGTCTGCAAAGAAGAGTAAATGAGATGTAGCATGGACTTTTAGGGCACTGGTGTGAATGCTTATTTATTGAGAGAAAATACCACTTGCATTGGAATAAGCTTTCCATGCCCACATTCAGTTACTATTACCATGTAATCATATTTCTTTGATGACAGTAAACATTTCCTGAAATTTTTAATGATAATGCATCATTTTCCATTCACTCACAGTGTTGTATAGTACAAACTTGATAATGTTGCATTCTTTACAGGAGATGGTACGAGGAATAACAAATTGCCCTCTAGGAGATGTAGCCTTAGTCAGTGAACAGAACATTAGGGAGATTTTGGAAGATGTTCGAAGAACTGTTACCAGACGACAGGATGTTACATTAGCTCTTTTTCGTGCACTAGAGGCTCTCACAGTGGACTTGGCAGTTACTGTTGGTATGTGTACTAATGATGTTTTATTTTATGCTCATTCTCTTCCATTTTTATTCACTTTTCCCATAGTTTTGCTTTGCTTTGTGGAAAAGGTTTTAATATACTGAAAACTTTTGCAAAAATAGGTGTCATATTTTGCATACCAGATAATCAGTGTTACCAGACCCTACTCACAAGTGGTTACACCTTGAGTGAGTCACCTTTGGCCAGGTTGTGTAATTGTCAATGGATGAAAAGGAGTATAGTCTTGTCTAGAACTTGCTTGTGCCAAAGGAGTCCTTCATGTCTCTCACCTCTGTGGTTTAGCTCATGAGACTGAGATATATTAAGCTTTTAGTCTTTCCTTGTTACTCCTCTCTCTTAATTCTGGTATCATCCCCTGGGGATAGAGGTGTAAGAACACTTCCCACGTATTCCCTGCGTGTCGTAGAAGGCGACTAAAAGGGGCAGGAGCGGGGGGCTGGAAACCCTCCCCTTCTTGTATTT
>JAYMFT010297609.1:7500-10286 GCA_038088735.1 Panulirus argus | reverse complement strand
AGTGGTGGTCAGCAAGTTGTTCTGGTCAGTGGTGGTCAGCAAGGAGCTGTTCTCAGCAGTGGTGGTCTGCAAGGAGCTGTACTCAGCAGTGGTGGTCAGCAAGGAGCTGTTCTCAGCAGTGGTGGTCTGCAAAGAGCTGTACTCAGCAGTGGTGGTCTGCAAGGAGCTGTACTCGGCAGTGGTGGTCAGCAAAGAGCTGTACTCAGCAGTGGTGGTCTGCAAGGAGCTGTACTCAGCAGTGGTGGTCAGCAAGGAGCTGTTTTCAACCTAGTTTTTGTTTCTCATCTATCGCGATACGTCAGTAGAGAAATATATATTGTATTCCCGACACTTATAGATACTTCAGCGCTTGAAATAGTAATTTTCCTTGTGGATTTTAAGTGCCCTCGACGGAGGCGATGATAAAAGTGGTAGATAGATATTTGTGAGGTAATATATTGACACACGTACAGTCTCTCTTTCTCTCCGAGCCCTAGTGAGTATGTCTTGCTCGCGTTGCAACTTGAATGTGAAGTTAGAATTATTTCATTGGGAAAAGTTGTTCCCGTGAAGGTATCCAAGTTAGTTATTTAAGTCATTCATATCCAGTCCATTTCCAGTCGTGTTGAAGCTGCCGAGTTGGGCTGGTTAATTATGTAGGCGTTGTCTTGCTCCAAGCAATCACGGCGAGCTGGGTGACTTCATCTCTAATTTGATGTCAACGACTCCCTCCTCTTGTTGAAGTGCCAGTCACCCAGTCTTCACTTTGGAGTGCCAGTCACCCAGTCTTCACTTTGGAGTGCCAGTCACCCAGTCTTCACTTTGGAGTGCCAGTCATCCCAGTCTTCACTTTGGAGTGCCAGTCACCCAGTCTTCAGTCAGAAGTGTCAGTCGTGCTCAGGTTGCCGTACCGTCGTGCTGAAGATGTTAACATTAACATCTCCTTCTGTAGAAACGTTGAAAGATAATGACCCTTTGAGGAACTAGTTAGTGCTACTGGCTTGGCGGTCCGGTGACCACGTCAGAGCGAAGCTTTTCATCAAAGTGCCACATCTGTGAGCGTGACCATAAATCACATGTAAGCAAAGGCCGTCCCAGTGCTGGGAGTTAATCTGATTTAGAAGGTAATTACCGAGAGTGATGGCTCGCCGCACGAGAACTAAGTCTCTAAGGAGATTAACTCGTTCACGTATTTTTTTTTTCCCCCCCTCCACCTCATTTGTGATTTGTGCAGTGGAGGATGTCTGTAGTTTGTCGACTTTAGCAACATCGAGAAGCAGTATACACACACACACACACATTTATATATATATATATATATATATGAATGATGAGTGGTATTCTTTAGTATTTAGTACATCAACATTGCACTTCTGAATTTCGTTATGAAGAAAGGAGAGGCAGTGGGTGAAGGGCACATTGACAGAAATTGGTGGAGGAGACCTGCAACAAAAAGGCCTCGTGGCGTGGTACAGATTTGGTCCTGGTTCTCGAGATATACAGGTCTTGGACGTGTGAATCCACTGATTACAGCAGGTCATCCGTCAGTGTAATTTTGTACCGTGTGTGTGTTTGGAAGCCACAGGGGTACTCATGGAAGCTTCACCTTCCCCGGATTCTTCACTTACGTTCGCTTCAGAATCATTATAAACGTCTGTTGAATAATTCAGTGACTTATAAACTCCCAAGTACATTTAAGTAAGCCACGCATTAAAAAGAAACATTTATCAGATGCTGTCACTCGTAAATGCTCGTAGATTCTCGTTATGGCTAATTAGATATTAAGTAATTAACAACCCACTCTCTCTCTCTCTCTCTCTCTCTCTCTCTCTCTCTCTCTCTCTCTCTCCCTCCCTCCCTCCCTCCCTCCCTCCCCCTCGAGACGTCGGAATTGACCAGTTTCACTCGGGCTCTTTTAAGACGTTGAGATGTTGAGCTATTAAGAACAGACGATGCTTAGGCGCTCTCCAGGACCCCCTTGGGAACTTCTTCTTCAAGAGGCTGCCACAGAGAAGAAGCTTACATATAAACCTGCGGTGAGGCACGGGACTCGAGGCGTTCTGATCCCCTGGCGGTAGGGCCGACTCTTTCGTGGCCTCCTGCATGGCCTGTCCTGGCGCCCGCGCCGCCCCCCGTGGGGGGGCGGGGCCACACACACACCAGACAGAGGTCTTTCTTTGTCCTCTTCCTCTACTCCTTCTGTGCCTTCCGAGAGAGAGAGGAAAATTGGCATAACTCCCATCGGCTCCCCACGCCCCGGCGCGGGTCGGCAACAGCATCTTCTGCCTGCACTCGAGGGATGTAAGACATGAGTGTTTGCTGCCGGTGCCTGCACTCTGAGGCTCTCCCAAGCCTCCCTCGACGGCTTCCCTCCCTCCACCCTTCACAGTCTCACTCGACGTGCCCCCCCTCCATCCTTCCCAGCCACTCGAAGGGCTCCCTCCACCTTTCCCAGCCACTCGAAGAGCTCCCTCCACCCTTCTTAGCCTCTCGACGTCTTTCCTTCTCCCTCCCCTTGCATCTCTACGGCTTCCCTCCACCCTTCCCGCTTCCCTCCACCCTTCCCTCCCTCTCGGCTCCTTCCTTCCACCCTTCCCAGCCTTCCCGGCCTCCTCCTCCCTTCCCATGCCTCGCCTCACGCCTCCTCACAATCCCATCCCAGGGACTCCAACCCTACCGTCAGACGCCTCACCTGGGGTTCCCCAGGGTATACACCCCTTCGTATGCCTAACAACCCACTCCTAAAACTAATACCCCGCTCCATGAGCCGTAGATGCAATTCCCTGTACAAATATGGCACTCCGTAC
>JAYMFT010297609.1:0-2500 GCA_038088735.1 Panulirus argus | reverse complement strand
GAGTGGTACTGCTGCTGCTGCTGCTGCTGGCCCAGGAGGAGGAGCAAGTCGGTCACCACAACCATTCGTCGTACCAGACCACTACCATTCAGGGCCCCTAACCACAGGCATACATGGCCCCCTTACCACAACCATTCATGGTACCTTTCCCATCCTTTGATAATCTTTAATACCATCCACTCTTACAAAAGTAAGAAGAAAGATGTCTATAATTCCCTCCCCATTACACACACACACGCACACACACACACACACACACACACACACACACGCGGAGGGAGTTGCAATTTCTCAGCGTTGAGCATCCCATGATTTCCATGGGTTCATGGGAGAACTTGGCATTTGACTGTAGGTACCTGCTCAGTATCCTTGATGGCTGAGAGCCCTCCTCTCTCTCTCTCTCTCTCTCTCTCTCATACGGGTACGTTCCCGACCGTTGGTATATACGAAGCTGTATATTGTGGTGGGATGGATGTAGGGCGAGGAAGGGAGGGAGGAGGAGGAGGCTAGGGAGAGAGGGGTGAGGGAGTGGAGGGAGCGCTGGCTGGAAGGAGAAGAAGGCAGTGTGTGGTGGAAAACAGGCGACAGTGGTGGGAAGGGGCGGGGGGAAGTGTTGGTGAGTGATGGAGGAGGAGGAGGAGGAGGAGGGAAGTGAGGGAGGTGAAGACCTGTGGGCGGGAATGAGAGAGAGAGAGAGAGAAATTGTGGTGTTGTGAAAGGGAAAAAGAAAGTAAAGGATTATCTGCAATGAAAAGAATGAGGAATGGAAATAAAAAGTAATGGATAAAGGTTGAAAAAAAATATTTTAGTGGAGAGAGAGAGCGAGAGAGAGAGAGAGAGAGAGAGAGAGAGAGAGGTAGAGACAAGGGGGAAGAAATAACTAAGCGGCCGTAAGGGTCATTGTGGGCACGAGACTGACGTGTACGCCACCCGCCACAGCATCTGGACGTATGTCACTATTGCTCGGAAATGCAGGGGGTTTAAAGGGGGCGAACCAGAAGCCATGATGACATCATGTTTATTTGTTTGTTTGTTTGTTGCCTTGGTATCTCGTGTTTACGCGTTATGTCGGTGAACGTTTTACCATGTGAGTGTTATTGTTATTATTTTTATTATTATTATTATTATTATTATTATTATTATTATTATTATTATTATCATTATTATTATTGTTATTATTATTGTTATTATTATTGTTATTGTTTTTATTATTATTAACATTATTATTGTTATTATTATTATTGGGAGCAGTAAGACTACACCAGGGTGGCTAAAGTCAGTCATAGGATGACAGAGGCGGGGGAAAGGGGCATTAAAGAACATGTAGAAGGATAGAATAGCGTTTGTAAAGGCTAAAATGGGCACTCCAGAAGTAGTTGTATCCCGGGTCTGCTGAGCTGGCATGGGCTTATGGAGAGGACGAGCGAAGAGAGACTGCCCGAGAGGATCTGTTATAGTGGCGGGAGCAAGGAAAAGAAGACGACCATGATGAAAGGATGGAGTGAGGCAGGCTTTTGGGTATCAGGGCATGAACATTGAGGAGGGTGGGAGGCGTGCTGGTGATAGAAATAATTGGATTGATGTGATATATGGGGGGCGCGAACGTGTGTTGCCAGTAGGCTAGGCCATGGCGTATGAGGCGGTCAGGGTAGAACGTAGGGCGTGACTGTGTGTTTTAGATTCTGGTGTTATTACGTTGTATATGACGTCTATTGTTTGTTCGGTCTCAGCACACCCTCGCTAATGCGAGAGATGCAAATTAGGTACGAAAACCGTTATCAATGTTATCATATCAGTGATAATGATCACCCTTGATGGTATCATTCTATCGGTATTATTTTAGTGAGTTATCGGTATCAAGAAGTGCTTTCATCTAACCATTTTCCCGTTTTCTAAACTTAGTCGTACAAGCGCCCAACACAGCGACGGGGAAATCTTTCCGAAATCTCGCTTCTGCGTTTTTTCGTGCGGACGTCTCGGGGGGACGGTGTAGCGAGGGCCGGGCAGCGGTAACTCCACGGACGGCCTCGCTAGTGCGAACAAACACATGCATCACCCACTTTATGGAGGTCGGAACGGACGGTTAAGGAAGAAAATTTGATGGCGTTAATCTTTTTGGTGCAGGAGGAGGAGGAGGAGGATGAGGGGGTAGGGGAGAGAAGGGGGGTGATGGAAGGGTGTGTAGGAGGTGAGGGAAGAGGAGAGGGAAATTGAGGATTACGGGAAAGACGGAGGGGAGCAGGGAGGAGTCTCAAGAGGGAAGGGGAAGGAGGTAGGGAGAAATGAGGAGGAGGAGAAGAAAAGCAGGTAAGGGGAGGGGAGGGGGGGATGTCCCGGCAGGTGTTAAAGAGGGAGGGGGTTGTGCCCAGGCAGGTATCGGGGGGAGGGGAGGTCCGGGCAGGCGGGGTTGTGGCACCCACGCCCAACCTTCCCCCCCCCCCCCCCCCCCCCCCCCCCCCCCCCCCCCCCCCCCCCCCCCCCCCCCCCCCCCCCCCCCCCC
>JAYMFT010297598.1:0-10286 GCA_038088735.1 Panulirus argus | reverse complement strand
TTGGATTTATTATCTCAACATGTTCGTATGGCTCCATAGAAGCCCACAAGCACCACAGGTCCATACCTGTGGCAATTTTAGGTTCAAAAAAGTGCCTCGTATGAATTGGGTATATTACCTCAAACTGTTCGTATGCCTCTCTAAATTCCCTGAAACACCACAGGTGGCGATTTTAGGTTCAGAAATGTGCTCCGTATAACTTGGGATATGATATTGACATATTCATATAGCTCCCTAGACACCCTCAAGCACCAAAAGTCCTTACCTGTGGCGATATTAGACTCAGAAAAGTGCCCCATATGACTCAGGTATATTATCTCAATATTTTCGTATGGCTCCATAGAAGCCCACAAGCACCACAGGTCCGTACCTGTGGCAATTTTAGGTTCAAAAAAGTGCCTCGTATGAATCGGGTATATTATCTCAAAATGTTCATAAGCCTCTCTAGATTCCCTCAAACACCACAGGTCCGTACCTGTAGTGATTTTAGGTTCAGAAAACTGCCTCGCACGATTCGGGGGTTTTACCTAAACATGTTTGTATTGCTCCCTAGACTCTTTGAAGCACCACAGGTCGATACCTGTTGCGATTTAAGAACAGAAAAGTGCTTTGTAAAATTCGGGTATATTACATTGACATGTTCGTATAGCTCCCTAGACTCCCTCAAGCAGAAAAGTGCCCCGTATGATGGTATTTTATCTCAAAATGTTCGTATAGCTCCCTAGACGCCCTCAAGTACCACGGATCCATACCTGTATAGCTCCCTAGACGCCCTCAAGTACCACGGATCCATACCTGTGGCAATTACAGGCTCAGAAAAGTGCCTCTTATGACTTGGGTATATCATATCAACATGTTCGTAGCGTTCCCTAGACGCCCTCAAGCACCACGGGTCCGTACCTGTAACAATTTTAGGTTCAGAAAAGTGCCCCATATGACTAGGGTATATTATCTCAACATGTTTATAAGGTTCCCTAGAAGCCCTCAGAAACCTGTTGTGATTTTAGGCTCTGAAAAGTGCCCCGTATGACTTCTGTATATTATCTCAACATGTTCGTATGGCTCAGAAAAGTGCCTTGTATGACTCGGGTGTATCATAACATGTTTATATGGCTCCCTAGAGACCCTCAAGCACCACAGGTCCGTATCTGTGGCAGTTTTAGGCTCAGAAAAATGCCCCATATGACTTGGTTTTATTGCCTCAACATGTTCCTATGGCTCCCTAGAAGCCCTGAAGCACCACAGGTCCACACCTTTGATGATTTTAGGTTCAGAAAAGTACTCTGTATAACTCGGATATATTATCTCAACATGTTCATATGGCTCCCTAGACACCCTCAAACACCACAGGTCCATACCTGTTGTGATTTTACGTTCAGAAAAGTGCCCCGTATGACTTAGGTATATTATCTCAACATATTAGCATGGCTGACTAGACGCCGTCAAGTACCACAGGTCCGTACCTGTGGCAATTATAGGTAAAGAAAAATGCTCCATGTGATTCGGGTATATTATCTCAACATGTTTGTATGGCTCCCTAGACGCCCTCAAGCACCACAGGTCCGTATCTGTGGCAATTTTAGGCTCATAAAAGTGCCCCGTATGACTTGCTTGTATTACCTCAACATGTTCATATGGCTCCCGAGAAGCCCTCAAGCACCACAAATCCATACCTTTGGTGATATTAGGTTCAGAAAAGTTCTCCGTATAACTCAGGTATATTATCTCAACATGTTCGTATTGCTCCCTAGAAGCCCTGAAGCACCACAGGTCGGTACCTTTGGTGATTCTAGGTTAAGAAAAGTACTCCATATATCTCGGGTATATTATCTCAACATGTTCATATGGCTCCCTATATGCCCTCAAAAACCATAGGTCCGTACCTTTGGCGATTTTAGGCTCAGAAAAGTGCCCAGTATGACTTGGGTATATTATCTCAACATGTTTATATGGCTCCCTAGATGCCCTAAAGTACCATAGGTCCTTACCTGTGGCAATTTTAGGTTCATAAAAGTGCTCCGTATGACTTGGGTATATTATCTCAATATGTTCGTATGGCTCCCTAGAAGCCCACAAGCACCATAGGTCCGTACTTGTGGCAATTTTAGGTTCAAAAAAGTGCCTCGTATGAATCAGGTATATTACCTCAAAATATTCGTATGCCTCTCTAGATTCCCTCGAGCACCACAGGTCCGTACATGTGATGATTTTAGGTTCAGAAAACTGCCTCGCATGAATCGGGGGTATTACCTAAATATGTTCGTATGGCTCCCTAGACTTTTTGAAGCACCACAGATCCGTACCTGTGGTGATTTTAGGCTCAGAAAAGTGCCTCATATGACTCGGGTATATTATCTCAACATGTTTGTATGGCTCCCTAGACGCCCTCGTGTACTACACATCCATACCTGTGGCGATTTTAGGCTCAGAAAAGTGCCTCGTATGACTCGAATATATCATATCAGCATGTTCATATGGCTTCCTAGATGCCCTCAAGCACCACAGGTCTGTACCTGTGGCGATTTTAGGTTCAGAAAAGTGCTTCGTATAATCCAAGTATATTATCTCAACTTTATTTGTATTGCTCTCTGGACACCCTCAAGGACCAGAGGTCCGTATCTGTAGCGATTCTAGGCTCAAAAAAGTAGTCCATTTGACTCGGGTATATAATCTAAACATGTTCGTTTGGCTCCTTAAATGCCCTCAAGTACCACATGTCTGTACCTGTGGTAATTTTAGCTTCAAAAAAGTGCCCCATATAACTCGGGTATATTATATTCACATGTTCATATAGCTCCCTAGACTCCCTCAAGCGATTTTAGGCTCAGAAAAGTGCCCTGTATGACTCGGGTATATTATCTAAACATGTTTGTATGGCTCCCTAGAAGCCCTTAAGTACCACAGATCCGTGCCTGTGGCTGTTTTAAGCTCAGAAAAGTGCCTCGTATGACTCAATTATATCATATCAGTATGTTCATGTGGCTCCCTAGATGCCTTCAAGTACCACAGATCCGTACCTGTGGCAACTTTAGGTTCAAAAAAGTGCCTCGTATGAATCGGGTATATTACCTCAAAGTGATCGTATGCCTCTCTAGATTCTCTCAAGCACCACAGGTCTGAACCTATGATGATTTTAGGTTTAGAAAGCTGCCTAGCATGATTTGGGGGTATTACCTAAACATGTTCGTATGGCTCCCTAGACTCTTTGAAGCACCACAGATCCCTACCTGTGTCGATTTTAGGTTCAGAAAAGTGCTTTGTATAACTCGGGTATATTATATGGACATGTTCGTATAGCTCCCTAGACTCCCTCAAGCAGCACAGGTCCCTTACCTGTGGCAATTTTAGGCTTAGAAAAGTGCCCCGTATGACTCAGGTATATTATCTCAACATGTTCGTATGACTCCGTAGACGCCCTCAAGTACCACAGATCCCTACCCGTGGCGATTTTAGGCTCAGAGAAGAGCCTCATATGACTCGGGTATATGACATCAACACATTCGTATGGCTCCCTAGATGCCCTCAAGCACCACAAGTCCGTACCTGTGGTGATTTTAGGCTCAGAGAAGTACCCCGTATGACTTGTGTAGATAATCTCAACATATTCGTTTGGCTCCCTAGACGCCCCCAATTACCACAGGTCCGTACTTGTGGCAATTTTAGATTCTGAAAAGTGCCCCATATGACTCGGGTATATTATCTCAACATGTTTATATGGCTCCCAAGATGCCCTCAAACACCACAGTTGCAATTTTAGGCTAGGAGTAGTGCCTCTTATGACTTGTGTATATTATATCAACATGTTCGTATGGCTCAGAAAAGTGCCTCGTATGACTCGGGTATATCATATCAACATGTTCATTTAGCCCCGTATAACTTGTGTATATTACCTCAACATGTTTATATAGCTCCTTTGACACCCTCAGGCACCACAGGTCCATGTCTGTGGCAGTTTTAGGCTCAGAAAAGTGACCTGTATGACTTGGTTTTATTACTTCAACATGTTCCTATGGCTCCCTAGAAGCCCTCAAGCACCACAGGTCCATACATTTGGTGATTTTAGGTTCAAAAGAGTACTCCATATAACTCGGGTATATTATCTCAACATGATCGTATGTCTCCCTAGACACCCTCAAACACCACAGGTCCATACCTTTTGTAAATTTAGGTTCAGAAAAGTGCTCCATATGACTCGCATATATTATCTCAACATGTTTGTATGGCTCCCTGGAAGCCCAGAAGCACCACAAGCCCGTACCTGTGGCAATTTTAGGTACAAAAAAGTGCCTCATATGAATCAGGTATATTACCTCAACATGTTTGTATGGCTCTCTAGATTCCCTCAAGCACCACAGGTCCGTTCCTGTGGCGATTTTAGGTTCAGAAAAGGTCTCCGTATAATTCAGATATGTTATCTCAACTTGTTTGTGTGTTTCCCTAGACGTCCTCAAACACCACAGGTCCATACCTGTGGCGATTTTTGGCTCAGAAAAATGCCCCTTATGACTCTGGTATATTATCTCAACATGTTCGTTTGGCTCCTTAGACGCCCTCAAGCACCACAGGTCGTACCTGAGGCAATTTTAGGTAAAGAAAAGTGCCCCGTATGACTCGGGTATATTATCTCAACATGTTTGTATGGCTCCCTAGATGCCCTCAAGCACTACAGATCCATGTCTGTGGCAGGTTTAGGCTCAGAAAAGTGCCCCATATAACTTGGTTGTATTGCCTCAAAATGTTAATATGGCTCCCTAGATGCCCTCAAGTGCCACAGTTCCGTACCTTTGGTGATTTTAGGTTCAGAAAAGTACTCCTTATAACTCGGGTATATTATCTCAACATGTTCATATGACTCCCTTGATGCCCTCAAACACCACAGGTCCATTACTGTAGCGATTTTAGGCTCAGAAAAGTGCCCCGTATGACTTGGGTATATTATCTCAACATATTCAATATGTCTATCTAGAAGCCCTGAAGCACCACATTCCGTACCTTTGGTGATTCTAGGTTCAGAAAAGTACTACGTATAACTCGGGTATATTATCTCAACATGTTCATGTAGCTACCTAGACTCCCTCAAACACCACAGGTTCCTACCTCTGGCGATTTTGGGCTCAAAAAAGTGCCTCGTATAACTCGGGAATTTATTTTATCTGAACATCTTTGTGTGGCTCCCTAAATGCACTCAAGTACCACAGATCCGTACCTGTGACGATTTTAGGTTCAGAAAAGTGCCTTGTATGACTCGGGTCCATCATATCAGCATGTTCGTGTGTCTCCCTAGACGCCCTGAAGCACCACAGGTCCGTACCTGTGACGATTTTAGGTTCAGAAAAGTGCCTCGTATAATTCGGGTACATTATCTCAACTTGTTTGTATGGCTCCCAAGAGGCCCTCAAGGACCACAGGTTCATACCTGTGTCAATTTCAGGTTCAGAAAAGTGCCCCATATGACTCGGTTATATTATCTCAACATGTTTATATGGCTCCCTAGATGCCCTCAAACACTACAGTTCTGTACCTGATACAATTTTAGGCTTAGTAAAGTGTCCCATATGACTTGGGTATATTGTCTCAACATCTTCGTATGCCTCCCTAGATTTTAGGCTCAAAAAAAATTGCCTTGTATGACTCGGGTATATCAAATCAACATGTTCATTTTCTCCCTAGACGCCCTGAAGTACCACAGGTCCGTACCTGTGGCAATTATAGGTTCAGAAAAGTACCCCTCATGACTCGGGTATATTATCTCGATGTGTTTATATGTCTCCCTAGATGCCCTCAAACTCCACAGTTCCGTAGCTGTTGCGATTTTAGGCTTAGAAAAGTGTCCCATATGACTTGGGTATATTATCTCAACATGTTTGTATGCCTCCCTGTATGCCCTTTAGTGCCACAGGCCCATACCTGTGGCAATTTTAGGTTCAGAAAAGTGCCCCGTATGACTCGGGTATATTATCTCAACATGTTTATATGGCTCGCTAGACACCCTCAAGCACCACAGGTCCGTATCTGTTGCAGTTTTAGGCTCAGAAAAGTGCCCCATATGACTTGGTTGTATTGCCTCAACATGTTCCAATGGCTCCCTAGAAGCCCTCAAGCACCACAGGTCCGTACCTTTAGTGATTTTAGTTTCCAAAAAGTACTCCGTATAACTCGGGTATATTATCTCAACATGTTTGTATGGCTCAGAAAAGTGCCTCGTAGGACTTGGGTATATCATATCAACATGTTCGTTTCGCTCCCTAGATGCCCTGAAGTACCACAGAACCGTACATGTGGCAATTTTAGGTTCAGAAAAGTGCCCCATATGACTCAGTTATATTATCTCAACATGTTTAAATGGCTCCCTAGACGCCTCAAGCACCACAGGTCCGCATCTGTGGCAGTTTTAGGCTGAGAAAAGTGCCCCGTATGACTTGGTTGTATTACCCCAACATGTTCATATGGATCCCTTGAAGCCCTGAAGCACCACAGGTCTGTACCTTTGGTGATTCTAGGTTCAGCAAAGTAATCCATATAACTCGGGTATATTATCTAAACATGTTCATATGGCTCCCTAGACGCCCTCAAACACCACAGATCCATATCTGTGGTGATTTTAGGCTCAGAAAAGTGTCTCGTATGACTCGGGTATATCATATGAACATGTTCGTTTGGCTCCCTAGACGCCCTGTGGCAATTTTAAGTTCAGAAAAGTTCCCCGTATGACACAGGTATACTATCTCAACATGTTCCTATGGCTCCCTAGATGCCCTCAAGTGCCACAGGTCCGTACATTTTGCGATTTTAGGCTCAGAAAAGTGCCCTGTATGACTTGGGTATATTATCTCAACATATTCTTATGGCTCCCTAGATGCCCTCAAGTGCCACAGGTCCGTCCGTACCTTTGGTGATTTTAGGTTCAGAAAAGTACTCCTTATAATTCGGGTATATTATCTCAACATGTTCGTATGGCTCCATAGAAGCCCACAAGCACCACAGGTCTGTACGTGTACCAGTTTTATGTTAAAAAAATAGTGCCTCGTGTGAATCGGGTGTATTACCTCAAAATGTTCGTATGGCTCTCTAGATTCCCTCAAGCACCACAGGTCCATACCTCTGGCGGTTTTAGGTTGAAAAAGGTGCTCCATATAGCTCGGGTATATAATATCGACATGTTCGTGTAGCTCCTTAGATGCCCTCAAACACCACAGGTCCGTATCTGTGGCGATTTTAGGCTCAGAAAAGCGCCCCGTATGAATCATGTATATAATCTGAACATATTCACTTGGCTCCCTAGACACCGTCAAGCAGTTTTATGTTCAGAAAAGTGCTTCGTATAACTCGGGTATATTATCTCAAGATGTTTATATGGCTCCTTAGACGCCCTCAAACACCACTGTGCCATACCTGTTGCGATTTTAGGCTCAGAAAAGTACCTTGTATGATGGGTATGTTATCTCAACATGTTCGTATGGCTCCATAGATGCCCTCAAGTGCCACAGGTCCGTACCTGTGGCAATTTTAGGCTCAGAAAAGTGCCTCGTATGACTTGGGTATATCATATCAACATGTTTGTATCGCTCCCTAGATGCCCTGAAGTACAATAGATCCGTTCCTGTGGCAATTTTAGGTTCAGCAAAGTGCCTCATATGCCTCGGTTATATTATCTCAACATGTTTATATCGCTCCCTAGATGCCCTCAAGCACCGCAGGTCCACATCTGTGGCAGTTTTAGACTCAGAAATGTGCCCCGTATGACTTGGTTGTATTGCCTCAACATGTTCATATGGCTCCCTAGAAGCCCTGAAGCACCACAGGTCCGTACCAATGGTGATTCTAGGTTCAGCAAAGTAATCCTTATAACTCGGTTATATTATCTCAACATGTTCATATGGCTCCTTAGATGCCCTCAAACACCACAGGTCTGTATCTGTGGCGATTTTAGGCTCAAAAAATTGTCTCGTATGACTCGGGTATATCATGTCAACATGTCCGTTTGGCTCCCTAGATGCCCTGAAGTATGACAGGTCCGTACCTGTGGCAATTTTAGGTTCAGAAAAGTTCCCCATATGAATCGGGTATGCTATCAACATGTTCGTATGGCTCCCTAGATGCCCTGAAGTGCCACATGTCCATACCTGTCGTGATTTTAGGCTCAGAAAAGTGCCCCGTATGACTTGGTTATATTATCTCGACATATTCATATGGCTCCCTAGATGCCCTCAAGTGCCACAGGTCCATACCTTTGGTGATTTTAGGTTCAGAAAAGTACTCCGTATAACTCGGGCATATTATCTCAACATGTTCATATGGCTCCCTAGACGCCCTCAAACACCACAGGTCCGTATCTGTGGTGATTTTAAGCTCAGAAAAGTGCCCCGTATGACTCGTGTATATAATCTGAGCATGTTCATTTGGCTCCCTAGATGCCCTCAAGCATCACAGGTCCATACATGTGGCAATTTTACGTTCAGAAAAGTGCTTCATATAACTCCGGTATATTATCTCAACATGTTTATATGGCTCCCTAGATGCCCTCAAACACCACAGTTCCATACCTGTTGCGATTTTAGGCTCAGAAAAGTGCCCCGTTTTACTTGGGTATAGTATCTCAACATGCTTATATGGCTCCCTAGATGCCCTCAAGTACCACAGGTGGCAATTTTAGGCTCAAAAAATTGCCTCATATGACTTGGGTATATCATATCAACATGTTTGTTTGGCTCCTTAGACGCCCTAAAGTACCACATATCCGTACCTGTGGCAATTTTAGGTTCAGAAAAGTGCCCTGTATGACTCGGGTATATTATCTCAATATGTTGATATGGCTCCCTAGACACCCTCAAGCACCACAGGTCCGTATCTGTGGCAGTTTTAGGCTCAGAAAAGTGCCCCATATGACTTAGTTGTATTGCCTCAACATGTTCCAATGGCTCCCTAGAAGCCCTCAAGTACCACAGTTCCATACCTGTGGCGATTTTAGGCTCAGAAAAGTGCCTCGTATGACTTGGGTAGATCATATCAACATGTTCATTTCACTCCCTAGACGCCCTGAAGTACCACAGATCCGTACATGTGGCAATTTTAAGTACAGAAAAGTGCCCCGTATGACTCAGTTATATTATCTCAACATGTTTAAATGGCTCCCTAGATGCCTCAAGCACCACAGGTCCGCATTTGTGGCAGTTTTAGGCTGAGAAAAGTGCCCCGTATGACTTGGTTGTATTACCCCAACATGTTCATATGGCTCCCTTGAAGCCCTGAAGCACCACAGGTGCAAAGTAATCCATATAACTCAGGTATATTATCTAAACATGTTCATATTGCTCCCTAGACACCCTCAAACACCACAGATCCGTATCTGTGGTGATTTTAGGCTCAGAAAAGTGTCTCGTATGACTCAGGTATATCATATGAACATGTTCGTTTGGCTCTCTAGACGCCCTGAATTACCACAGGTCCGTACCTGTGGCAACTTTAGGTTCAGAAAAGTTCACCGTATGACACGGGTATACTATCTCAACATGTTCCTATGGCTCCCTAGATGCCCTCAAGTGCCACAGGTCCATACCTGTTGTGATTTTAGGCTCAGAAAAGTGCCCCATATGTCTTGGGTATATTATCTCAACATATTCTTATGGCTCCCTAGATGCCCTCAAGTGCCACAGGCATTTTACTTCACAAAAGTGCTTCGTATGACTCGGGTATATTATCTCAACATGTTCGTATGGCTCCCTAGAAGCTCACAAGCACCACAGGTCCATACGTGTGCCAATTTTAGGTTCAAAAAAGTGCCTTTGGTGATTTTAGATTCAGTTAAAGTACTCCTTATAACTTGGATTTATTATCTCAACATGTTCGTATGGCTCCATAGAAGCCCACAAGCACCATAGATCTGTATGTGTACCAATTTTAGGTTAAAAAAAAGTACCTCGTATGAATCGGGTATATTACCTCAAAATGTTCGTATGGCTCTCTAGATTCCCTCAAGCACCATAGGTCTATACGTGTGGCGGTTTTAGGTTGAAAAAAGTGCTCCGTATAGCTCGGGTATATAATATCGACATGTTCGTGTAAGTCCCTAGATGCCCTCTATGACTTGGGTATATTATCTCAACATATTCTTATGGCTCCCTAGATACCCTAAAGTACCACAGGTCCGTACCTGGGGCATTTTACTTCACATAAGTGCTCCGTATGACTCGGGTATATTATCTCAACATGTTCATTTGGCTCCCTAGAAGCCCACAAGCACCACAGGTCCATACGTGTGCCAATTTTAGGTTCAAAAAAGTGCCTTT
>JAYMFT010297587.1:0-10286 GCA_038088735.1 Panulirus argus | reverse complement strand
GAGAGAGAGAGAGAGAGAGAGAGAGAGAGAGAGAGAGAGAGAGAGAGAAAGGAGAGGTTTGAGTTGGAGGAGGAAAGAAGCACTGAAGACAGAGAAGACACATTGGAAACCCAGAAGACAACAACGTAGACATTGACTAAACACACATATATCCAAGACCTGGACATTTGCACAGACGTGGGTCACAGTTGGTTTCCCCCGTCGATGCCTCAGAGCCGTGACTGATGCCTACATCCAGCCACCGACATTCTAAGCGAACAAACGTCAGCCTAGCTTAGCTTAGCTACTTTCTAAACCAACACACACAAACGCACACTTAGCATTCCAGGGCTTGGAAGGAGGAAGTGGGGTGTTTTAGATATCTGGGAGTGGACACGGCAGCAAATGGAACCTTAGAAACCGAGGTGAGTCATAGGGTGGGTTAGGGGGCGAAGGTTCCGGGAGCACTGAAGAATGTGTGGAAAGAGAGGTCGTTATCTGTGAAAGCGATAATGGGTATGTGGTCCCAACAATATTATATGGTTGCGAGGCATATGCTATGGATAAGAGTTGTACGGAGGGGGGTGGATGTGTTGGAAATAAAATGTTTAAGGACAATATGTGATATGAGACGGTTTGATCGAGTAAGTAATGTAAGGGTAAGAGATATGTGTGATAGTAAAAAGAGTGTGGTTGAGAGAGCAAAAGAGGGTGTGTTGAAATGGTTTGGACATTAGGGAACGAATGAGTGAGGAAAGGTTGACAAAGAGGATATATGTGTCAGAAGTAGAGGGAACAAGGAGAAGCAGGAGACCAAATTGGAGGTGGAAGGATGGAGTGAATGGGAATTTGAGCGGTCGGGGCCTGAACTTGCAGGAGGGTGAAAGGCGTGCACGGGATAGAGCGAACTGAAATGATGTGGTATACAAGGGTCGACGTGCTGTCAATGGACTGAACCGGGATAAACCATGGAAGGGTCTATTACCTCTAAACCTAATATAGATATTGACCTTTCTATACCAACACACAGCATCACTACACCTTTTCCCACCGAAGCATGACAAGGTTACGTGAAGAAAGCACCAAAAACACACCTCCATCTAACCGCACACTGCATCCCTCTGTCTCTTTTCACTCTAGCATCCCTTATCCGACTCCACTTCTTTTCCCCACTCCGAACCACTCAGTAAAGTAAATAAAGAAAAACATGGAACCCGGGCCGGCCAGACTGGCTTATGTATGAGTGAGGTTGAGGAATCTGGGTTGGGCTGGGGCGTGGCGTGGACAGGAATTCCTGAGGTGGTCGATGAAACAGCCGTCAGTACAGCGGAGTGGTTATAAGTGGCCACCTTAACATCCCTCCGCCGACCCGGTCCAGCAAAGACACGCATCGAGTCGTGGATGGACGCAAGATAACGCCTACCGAGTCTTCCAGGCTGGCTAAGACTCTTGACACCAAGAACGTAAGAGATTTTCCAGGGTGTGTCTCCAAGCCAATGGATGTGTGTGATACCGAAATCTACCTCAGTCACGAACACCCTTGTATTAAGAGAATAGCACTGCGGTTTCAATGGCTCGTGATCTTGACCCGATACCTGTGGTAGCCCTGGTACTTGTGGTAGCCTCGAGGTCTCGTATCGGCCCTGATATCTTTAATGGTTCCGATGTCTAACGCTGTGGCCTCGATATTGGGTTGGTGGTTTACGATAACTGGTGTGGAGATCCTGATACCTAGTTGACGTGGTGTCAATACCTGGTTGCGGTGGCCCCCGATGCCTGTTATGGTGTACTAGATACCTGGTTATCATAGCACCTAGCTCTTGGTTGTTGGTGGTATTATATAGCCATCGAACGGGATGGACAGGTTGTGACAATGGAGGGTTTCAGGAAGACGTATGAGGGGAAAGAACTTGGTTTCTGGAGGTACCGTCTACCCGAAGTTGCGTCTACCCCGTGTGGGGAAATCCTGATCAAAATCTCAGTTATAGACCCGGGTCTAATGAGACGAGTTCGTAGACTTGAGCTAGCGAAAAATGGAGAGGACTTTTTGAGAGAAGCGGAGGAATGCAGGGAGGAGTCGTGGGCGTAGATAAAGCGGAAGGAAAAGTGTTGGACACAGGAAACCGCTGCTGTTATGAAGAGGCTGACCCATCAGCAATGATGGAGACAGGCCGGTAATACAGGAGGTGATGTGTGAGACAACAGAGAGAGAGAGAGAGAGAGAGGGAGAGTGAGAGAGAGAGAGGGAGAGAGAGGAAGGCCAAACAAGCGGGAGTTTTGAGATCAGAACCCCCAATGCCATAGACACCCTGTCAGAACCTTTCGACATATCAATGACTACAATATTCGTTTCCCCAAACCCTCTCAAATGATATGACAGGATTCTAGTTAAGACAGGAAAGGATATCACCGGTGGATCTGGCGCTGAGGAAACCATTACTAGTGATCGGAAAGAGCTTCAAGAAACTTATGGCTATGAGAGATGAAGAAAAGCATTCGAGAACTTTATAAACCGCGGGACTTGAAAAGGTTAGAACGATCCCCCTCCTCATTTAGGATGGACTGCGCCAAAGCACGCTTCCAAACAGAAGGAAAAACCTTGGTTTCTGGGGCACATGCGGAAGAGACGAGCAAGCACAGAGAGGCAAGGTCAGAAACAGGCTCTTTCCACTCCACTCACATCTCTCAAGTGACTCTCAGACAATCATCTCCTCTCTCTTGTTCTCCTCGTCTCTCAACACAGAAAGGAACTCCAACAGTTGTCGGAGCATTCATTCCTTCTGGTACTTGTTCGGTGTTTCCCGCATTAGCGAGGTAGCGCAAGAAACAGACGAAGAAAAGGCCTCACTCGCTCACATCCATTCTCAAGCTGTCATGTGTAATGCACCAAAACCACAGCTTCCTATCCGCATCCAGGCCCCACAGACCTTTACGAAGTTTCCCCGGCTGCTTCATACGCCCTGGTTTAGTCCAATGACACCACGTTGCCCCCTGTATACCACATCTCCCCAATCTATTCTATCCCGTGCACGCCTTTCACCCTCCTGCATGTTCAGGCCCCGATCGTTCAAAATCTTTTCCACTCCATCATCCTTCCACCTCCATCTGGTATTCATGTCTCCACATGAAACTGGGTGGAAGATGTGGGTGAGCGTGGCACTGGCCAGGTCATACATGCTGACACTCGCTATATTAGTCCCAGCGGATCGATATGTTCTAGGCATTGGTACTGACTCAGCAAACTATTCCTCAAGGCGTCGATCGATTCAGTCACTCACCCTGTTAACCAGTCACTCATTCAGGTACTCAGTCGCTTAATCAGTTAACCAGTCACTCGGCCAGTTACTCAGTCAGTTAACCAGTCACTTAGCCAGTTACTCAGTCGCTCAGTCAGTTAACCACATCACTCGGCCAGTTTCTCGGTCGCTTAGTCAGTTAACCGGTCACTCAGTCAGGTACTCAGTCGCTTAATCAGTTAACCAGTCACTCGGCCAGTTACTCAGTCAGTTAACCAGTCACTTGGCCAGTTACTCAATTGCTCAGTCAGTTTACCAATCACTCGGCCAGTTACTCGGTCGCTTAGTCAGTTAACCAGTCACTCAGTCAGGTACTCAGTCGCTTAATCAGTTAACCAGTCACTCGGCCAGTTACTTAGTCAGTTAACCAGTCACTTGGCCGGTTACTCAGTCGCTCAGTCAGTTAACCACATCACTCGGCCAATTTCTCGGTCGCTTAGTCAGTTAACCAGTCACTCGGCCAGTTACTCAGTCGCCCAGTCAGTTCACCAATCACTCAGCTATTTAACCAGTCACTCAGCCAGTTACTCAGTCACTCAGTCAGTAAACCAATCACTCAGCCAGTTACTCATTTGCCCAGTGAGTTAACGAATCACTCAGTTAGTTACTAAGTCACCCAGTCAGTTAACCAGTCACTCATCCAATCAACCAGTCACTCAGTCCGACCTCCAGCAAGACCGAGAGGGTTAACTGTGTAATATTAACTATTTCTGTTCTTGACCCTATACTTGCTCGTATCTGGTGAACAACACAGACGTCTGAGCATCCATAACTACTCAGCGTTACACACTCTGAGGCTTTTTGAGCGCGGGCCCCTAAAAGTTGAGCGTGATGAAAACGGAGGCTGTCGCACTCTGTCGCACCCCTACGCATGATCGGAGCCAAGAACATTACACATTCCAGCCTCACCCACCTTGAGGGAGGGAGAGAGGTGAAGGCAAAGTCATGGAAGGTAATAATGATAGCATCCTGGACGAGGTGGCTTCAAAGGTTGAAGGCTTGTCTCCTAGGGGGCAGGAGTAACATACTCCTTCGCTAACTCCTACCAAGTCTTCCAGACTGTCTGGAAACTCCGACACCAAGAACGTAAGAGATATCATAGTGTGTCTCCAGCCTACGTATGTGCAAAGATATCTTCCACACTTAACTAGAAGGGAGGACAGGAACCCTCCTGGAGTTAGATCCCGTAAGTTGACACAAGGGAGTGGAAGAGGTCAAGACCATCCCTGGATGGAGCGTTATTGTCAAGAGTGTGTTTTTATGTTACATTACGAGGGACCTTGAGATATCACGGCCCAGGGAATGCTTGTCACTGTACATCAGACAGTAATATTCATATATATTAACATACTGGTGTCAATATATCATCAGCACTATGTGGGACAGCAGAATTCTAAAATGGTTTAGGTTTCCAGAAGACAACGGTGTTGCGTTTGAAGGTATGGCTGGGGTGGCGATGAGGAACTTGCGGTCCGCGGCGTTTTCCAGACCCAAGGTTGACATCAGAGGTCACTGGAGACGAAATGAAATATGAGGGGCGGTAATTCTTATGATTCTGAAGGCAGAGTTGGTAGGTCTTGGGAGCGAGTTTAATATATTTTCGTGCGTGATATAGCAAAGAGTTCCGCTCGATAATGGAAGGCGAAAAACGGGACGGAACTGGAACGTTGGGAGGGTGAGGGAGGGAATGAATTGCGTTTCGACGGGAAAAGGTGGTCTTTGATGACGAAGATATAGACGGAGGTAGAAATATTTTTCTGGCGAGTCACTACCGGGGCTGACTGAACCAGCGGGTCTGAGTCAAATTAGCATAGCTTTTGCTGAATGTTTTATCGCACGGGGATTTTGACAGCTCTGATTAAAGCCCTAGAGGCATATGGCTTGAAGGACCTATACTGAAGGGAGCGGTATGAGTTCCGAATTTGATGATGTGGTCGTGAAATGGATCCGAGGGTAACTATGACGACTGTTGAGGCGACCGCGTTGTAGCTGGCGAAGGAGCGACTCTTTCGTGGTTCACTGGCTGTGCTGTCGAACTCGGTGCTTATTTCGAGCCTTGAGTCCTTGGAAAGGCAACCTGGACAATCTCGGGGCAAGATGATTATGTCCTGAAACTCTGGATTACTGTGACGCGAAAACAAATCACCGTGATCTAGCGGGTGACCCAGGTGGCTCTGGATTGGCGTGTTCCTCTACCAGACCCTCACACCTCAAGAGAGGAAGGAGAGACAAGAGAGAGCCGCTGTTCGTTCCAGAACCGAACAAAGGAACGATTATATATGAATCCAGACCAGTACGAAAAGGAAGCGAGATATGAGGGAACAGAGGAAGGGAGGAAGGTTAGCCAAGAGAAGAGAGTTTGGGAGACCAGACCTCCCCCTCAATCCTACGCCTAGTTAGACCCTGTCGATGTGTCAAGGACTATGACATATGATTTCCAAAGCCTGTGTAAGAGTATGACCAGACAGCATTCAAAAAGGGGTGTCACCAATGCATCTTGCTTTGAGGAAGCCACACTGATGACCTAATGGAAAACGGAGCGTGTCAAGACGCTATTTTTCTTTCGTAAGCTTAACATACCATAAGCTTCATGGCGTTAAGCTTAATCCCATTTAGTTTAAGTATGCACCGAGCTTTCGTGAAGATATAACACCGTTCCCCAAAAAGGAAAATCAAAATATTATGGCACCAAAAGAGAAATGGATACTCCCGTGGTGTAGCGGTTAGCGTTGCTGACCGTGATGTCAGCATTCACGGGCCGCCCTTCCGCCCAGGGTCGAGCACGGCATAGGTTCGAATCCTGGTTGTAGCGGCAGTCGGCCCACAGTCAACCCAGCTGTTCATCATCCACCCCTAAGGGGTTGGTTGATAAAATGGGTACCTGGCTCAGGCTAGGGGTATATATACATATATATATAGCGTCATTGGGATGGCCTTGATTAGGGCTTCAGTTGCCCGTGCAGAGAAGAGAGTCTTCTCCCTGACCCAACCTTCAATAGAAGAACAGTGCAACGGACTTGATCATTATAGTTGAGGTTCCGTTTTTTTCTTAGACAATCAACGCGCAACAACTTGTCACCATGACCTCAGTCCATCTTGGGAGAGGCAACAGGATCTATCTGGGAGCGGTTCAGTAAACGCCAGGAACCCGAACAGAGTGTGGAGTGTGAGATACCTGATGGGGGTCACACACACACACACACACACCAGTTGGGCAAACGAGCCACAAAGGGAGAGAAAAGACTTGCACAGTCTACCTCGAAGGATCTTCCTCTCTCGTCATGAACAGTTTAACAGGCCTTTGTAACTATCAGTTGACTGTTACAACTGTTGATTGGCCGTTATAACCGTTAAAAGACCTTCATAACCGTTAACAACCTTTATAACTATCAACTTTCTGTTGCAACTGCTGGCTGACCGTTATAACCGTTAACGGACCTTCACAACCGTTAACAGACCTTTATAACTATTAATTGATTGTTTCAACTGTTGATTGGCCGTTATAACCGTTAACAGACCTTCATAACCGTTAACAGACCTTTATAACTATTAACGGACTTACAACTGTTGATTAACAGTTATAACTTAATTTACCGTTATCAACGTTAAATAACAGTTATAACTAATAACTTCCCGTTATAACCATTAATTGACCATTACAACCGTTGAAATATTCTAGTCGAGAGTTATAACATTTAGGTAAACGGCATAACCTTTAACTGACTGTTATAACATTTAAATGACCTTTATAACCTTTAACTGGTAATTACAACTTTTGAATTATTGTTATAACTGTTAACTGACCGCCATAACTGTTAACCAATTGCTATAACTATTAACTGGCCGTTATAACAGTTAACCGACAGTTGTGAGAGTTAAATTACCATTATTACCGTTCAATGACTGTTATAACCGTTAACCAACAGTTTATCTTTAAACTGATCGTTATAATCGTTTAAACGGCTGTTAGAACTGTTAACAGACTGTTATATATAACCGTTGCCTGCCGTTGTAACGGGAAACCCAACAGATCAGGCAAACTGTTTTAATGACGCTAAAATCCGAATAAAAAGACTCATTTTATTGCCCAACTTATTTCAATTATTTGCGTTTATCATTCTTTAGTATATCATTTATTGATTCAGTTATCATTCTCTTCTTTTATTCTCGATATCTCTTTTGATACTCATTGCTTTGCATATATTAAAGGAAGGTCAAAAATCTAGATTTTATTAATACGTTTTTGGGCTCAATCGAACCATTGTTTTGGGATCTACTCCTAGAGAGGGTTACATTTCTTTATAGATTATTAGAATTATTTCAATTATTTCTGAAGGAATTATATTTTACCATGGTAGTGTTAACTTTATCATTTGAGTGTTAATTTTTACCATGACACGAGTTAAATTGCCATGACGGAGCGTTAATTTTACCATGACAGAGTTAAATTGCCATGCCAGTTTTAACCTTACTATGAGATTGTTAACATTATGACGACGGTGTTAAATTGCCTTGACTGTTAACTTTACCATGACCGTATCAACTTTACAATGACCTTGTCACTTTTGAAACTAGAATGACTTTAGAAATGACAGTAAAAAAAAAAAAGTATGAAAATCACAAAATTTTTTACCAATTGCGTATTTTCATTTTTCATTCTTTAAGGTCGAAGTTCACAGCAATTCTTGCGGATTTTTCAGACTTGAAGATTTTTATTAAGCGAAAATCGGACTCATACAGACACGCGTAGAGTCGATCACAAAGTAGATGGAGCTGGTCCGTGTTACGGTGTGTGTGTGTGTGTGTGTGTGTGTGTGTATCAAGCTCCCGATGGTATTACTCATGTTATAAGCGTGACGGACGTTACCGTCACAACAATGGCATGGCCGTCACAAAGCTGACCCCGAGGTCAGGTCTCTGCAAGGTCATTGGAATCCCCCTCGAGTGTGCTGGCCTTGCCGTAGCTGTGGCGCTTGCTGAAGAAATGTCCTTTGTTGGAGATCAATTTCTTCCTCCCTTGCAACGTATCCTCAAATGTATTGCAACACGCGGGAACACAGCCCGGGCCAGCAATAGCAACACATGGCCGAGCACAACACCCTGGCTCCCAGCGGAGTCTCACAGCAGTGATGAGTGGTGAGGAGGGCGATGCAACACCTTCCTCCCTCACATGAGTGGTGGTGAGGGCACGGGAACACTCTTCTCCCTCACATGAGTGGTGGTGAGGGCGATGCAACATCTTCCTCCATCACATGAGTGGTGGAGAGGGCACCGCAACACCCTCCTCTCTCGCATGAGTGGTGGTGAGGACGATGTAACACCTTCCTCCCTCACATGAGTGGTGGAGAGGGACTCTGTAACACCCTCCTCTGTCACATGAGCTGTGGTGAGGGCACCGGAACACCCTCCTCCCTCACATGAGTGATGGCGAGAGACACCGCGACACCCTTCTCCCTCACATGAGTGGTGGCGAGAGACACCGCAACACCCTCCTCCCTCACATGAGTGGTGGCGAGAGACACCGCAACACCCTCCTCCCTCACAATGACAATGTCACCACGAGAACCACAGTCCATGTGATGTAGGTCTTGACCTACGCACACACACGCAATTGCTCTATATTCTGCCTCCAGCGCCAGTCAGTCATCAACACCTGACCGGCAACGCCTCAGTAAAGGCTGGACCAAGGGTCTGATTTTCTCGATGGGTGAAAATATAGCTCTGTTTAAGACCTGACGTTACGTTGTGTGACGCAGAGGACAATAGCGAGTCGCTGTGGCGGTGGTCGACAACCAAACCATTCCAGCAGGACGCGTAGGCGCCAACCGCTTGTTGGCTGTCTCCCTCTCTGCTGTATTCAATTCATCCTTGAAAAAAAAAAATGTTGAACTAATTTACGACTATTTATCGTGTCTTTCTTGATGTCTGTGACCCACGGCACCCTCACACGGCGCTGTGATTTATTCGGACGTAAAGAATTGGTGAAAAGGGAATCATCTGTATCTGTTAGGTGTTACCGGGCGCCGCCGCCTGCTGCTTCAGGTTCACTGGCCTCCGGAGCAACCTCAAAGCATGCGCAGTTTGGATACAACATCTGCTACATATATATAATGACATTTGGACCATCTGCTTTGCTTTCAGGCACGAAATGTCGAACCAAGGATGGCCCCCCCCCCTGCCAGCAAAAGCCACGCCTCCAACAACGGGAATATCCTAACCTATGGTCTGCTAATAACTGTCAGCCACAACTGACCTCTAAACCACGGTCGGTCAGCCACAGGACTGTACACCGAGTCACAATCAGAGACGATTGACTTTGATCTGTGCAAAATCTATTGTGCACCCGAATGCCCAATCCTGTGAGAGCGGTAGCGCAAAGGGGGATTTACAGAGGCCACGAAGGATCTCGTACTCAGACCCCAGTGGGTCGATGTTTTACGTAGGATGTTACACTTTCATTGCAGATGTCACATTGCATTCGTGCGACGCCCGGGTAAGGGTTTATAAACTCTACGGTCTCGTCCAAGCTTCTTCCAACCCGGTCCTCCGACAACAGGCCCCTACGAAGACCATGATCTATACTTCGAATCCTGGTCTCTGGTATCTGAGAACCGAAAACACAAGAGGTCTCAGAACTTAGCTTAAGGTGATCTGTTCTGGGAGACTGATATCAAGGCATCAATCCTTGGAGACTGATATCAAGGCATCTATCCTTGGAGACTGATATCAAGGCATCTATCCTTGGAGACCGATATTAAGAGGTCTATCCTGGGAGACTGATATCAAGGCATCTATCCTAGGAGACTGATATCAAGACATCTGTCCTAGGAGACTGATATCAAGGCATCTATCCTAGGAGACTGATATCAAGGCATCTGTCCTAAGAGACAGATATCAAGGCATCTATCCTAGGAGACTGATATCAAGGCATCTTTCCTAGGAGATTGATATCAAGTCATCTATCCTAGGAGACTGATATCAAGGCATCTATCCTAGGAGACTGATATCAAG
>JAYMFT010297586.1:0-23791 GCA_038088735.1 Panulirus argus | reverse complement strand
GTTGACAAAGAAGATATCTGTTTCAGAGGTGAACAGGAAGAAGCAGGAGACCAAACTGGAGGTGGGAGATGGAGTGAAAGGGATTTTGAGTAGTCAGGGCCTGAACATGCTGGAGGGTGAAAGGCGTGCACGGATTAGAGTGAAATGGAATGATGTGGTATATCGGGGTCGACGTGCTGTCAATGGACTGAATGATGCAGGGCATGTGAAACGTCTGGGGTAAACCATGGAAAGGTTTGTGGGTCCTGGATGTGGATAGGGAGCTGTGTTTTCAGTGCATTACACATGACAGCTAGAGACTGAGCGTGAGTGAATGTGGCCTTTTCATCTGTTTCCTGGCGCTACCTGGATGATGTAGGGGGTGGCGATGCTATTTCCTGTGGGGCGGGGTGGCATCAGGAATGGATAGAGGAGAGCAAGTATGAATATGTACATGTGTATATATGTATATGCACGTGTATGTATATGTATGTATATATGTATATGTTGGTATGTATATGTATGTATTGTGCATATACGAGCATGTATGTATATATGTGTGTATGTGAGTGAATGGATCTTTCTTTGTCTGTTTCCTGGCGTTATCTTGCTAATGCGGGAAACAGCGATCAATATAACAGATATAAAATAATAAGTACGTATGGAATAAATAACATAATGAAGAGAAAGCTTATAATAATATTGGAGCTGATAAACTGGCATCAGATTTTTATCTTCAGGCATAGGATAAGGCTGGATCGCAGTGTGAGAGACTGGTAGATGATATAGACGGCATAAAGGCAGATGAAAATCAAAGTAATCAAACAGTTATGAAAAAAAATGTGGTATGTTGAATGAGAGGGTATATGACTTCTTTCATATAGTCAGGAGAACACAATAATGAATCCTGCTACCTACAGAGAGATGCAAGGGACACTGAATATAAAATTTCATATGTCAAAACCTGTAAGTTTTGAGATGGAATAAATGAATATGTATGGGAAAGAAATCTATGAACATATGAATTATGAGAAATCTTTTATGAAGTTAATCATACTATAAAAATTAATAACTTACAAGAATGAGAAGAAGACCACAGCCTTGATACACAAGAATTTGGCAAGTGGTGACATAGGGTCCAACTCCCTCCTCATGGCTTTATAGAATAAAACTAAGCAGTACATTGCCACAAATTGAGACAAATTGTTGACCACGAAGAGGTAAACAAAAGCCTGAAAAAAAAAACCGAGATCTAAGTATACACAAATAATCAAAGTCTCACTAAATGTTCAAAAGGTTTTGCAATATTCTTAGAAATGTATTCAACAATATGCATCAAAATCAACATGTTCAAAAAATCATCTCTCACAATGTTGGTCAACTCACTGATGTAGAATCACTATTGGTTGTAAAAGGATCTGAAATTTCTTTTAAGAGAGATTCCTATGCACAGTTCACCTCACCCAACACTAACACTGCTGAACCTGAATTAACCAAGGTCTGTTCTATGGACAATACAAAAGTCCTTTGCCAACCATTGGGGTTGTGCTCCTGGAAGACCTCTTGCTTGGCAAAACCATGATTGGTAAGGTAAAGGGCTTATGGGAAGTGAGGAATCAAGGGAGTGCCTTTTGAGAGGCATACCTCAAGTCCTATAATGAACTCTTCAAAGTCAAAAATAAGTATGTCATACTTCACAAAGAACATATAACAGTATAAAATCATGTATAAAACTGTAAAGTAATAATGTGATGGCACTGTGTCATCACTGAAGCTATGCCTCCATAATCCCACAAGGTAAGTTGGTTCAACCGCACAAGAGGCTACCTTGATGCTCACCTTAGCAACATTGCGTGGTTATGAAATTCCTCAAGCATCTTCTTAGTAATGGTGGTCTCCCATGCTAGGCTACAAGTAGCCTCATGCTCAAAATTTTTTTTTTGTCGCTATGGAAAATCTTGGATACTCAAAACCTGATGATGTGGCTGGTAAAATAGCATATGCTATCATACATGAATATACTCAAAACCATGGTAAGTAAGGGATCTCTGTACATCTAAATTTGACAGAAAATACAGTCTTCTGTCACCTATGCTTCAGAGCTTCGATACAGAACATTTTGAAATAAAATACTTAGCAGCATCTTACCTATTAATGCACAATCATTTAATCAAATTGACAATGTCCTCTATAAGTAGTCCAACAATGAAAACCTTAATAACTTCTTTCCCAAACTGAATAATTTAGTATCGTTAACCAAAAACACGCTTCATATTCAGCATGAATATTACCTGCTATCTTAGTGTGCTATATTTACAAATAATACAATATTTTCTACAATAACAAAAATCAAAGGCAAACAAATATGTGTTTATATATTTGTCCTTATACAGGCAAAACTGCAACAGAGTAAAGCTATCAGCATTCCTATGTTTTTCAAAGCATTTTATATCTAGTGTTCTGAATTCGTGAAGCTAATATATGCAAGATTTATGAAATACATTTTAACTTGATAACTCTAACTTGGCTAAAAAAAGAGAAGAGACTTTTGAAGAATGAAAAACTGTTTCTCTCCAAAACAGTGTTTTATGAATTATAAGAGAATCATCCAAGGATCCCTTGGGATTAGGAGCCTCCACTTACCCTCTTTCTGGTGAGGTTTACACCCCTAACCCTTCACATACCACCCAGACTTTGGCTGCAGCAGCAGCCTGACTTACAGCTCCCCTCAAATCAGCATTACTACCCAGCAATGATGTCATTACCTCACCAGCCATTAGGCTGCATAGGTTGGTCACCTCATTATGCTTGGGGACAAGGATGTTACCTTGAAAGTTTGAGAGAAGTCTTTTGAAAGAGATGGGAAGGTAGACCAGGCAACAAAAATAAGAAATTTGCATGTGGGTTATTCTCTATAGGATTAGTCCATCTTGCAAGTTAAGAAAACAAAACAATGCAGAGGTGAAGGGTTTGAGAAAAGGCCTTTGTCTCGAAAACAATGATCACAAACATACCTAAAGCTTATCATGTGTTATCCTATTCTTATAAAACTTGTTGAAAGAAGAAAGTCCAAATATCTATAAAATTGACCAACAGCATCTAGACCAAGGTATGTTTAACAAAGTGGTGAAGAAATGTCAAAACCTTTGGAATATTCCAACAGGAAAACTCCATCAGAAATGTTAGCATAGCAGTATGCTACTGACACAGCTCTAACAAAGAGTCTAGGTTAAGCCATGAAAACAGCCTTAAATCTACAATGAAATGTTAATTCAGAGAAAAGTTTCAAACCGCCAAGGCAAACTAGAAAAGGAGTTCCCCTTGCTAACCTCTAAAGATCTCAAGGTATTCTCAGAGATCTTAAACCAGACAGAAGACAAAAAAATTTTCAAGTTTAGTCTTCCAGAAGGCAAAATATGGATATTTAAAGCTTATATATTTAACCTTCTCAAACCATGAGTTGGAAAAAACTTAACCCAGGACATGCTATGACAAATGAAAATATCCTCAAGGATGATCAGCTCGAAACTATCTTGAATGAATAACACCCAGACCTTCAACAATCCCTACTAGGATGCCAAGGGGAAGGAAAGAATGGCTCTCATGAAAACCAACCTAAGAATCAATCCTAAGTGAGGCCAAAACAGGTCAGTTCTCAAGACTATGACAGTGGGATCCAAAGGCATTCTTGATCTTTTTTCTTGAATTCTGAGAGATTCAGTAATACCTAAGTAAACTGAATGTTAAGGAACAGATGAAAAGGTTCCAAAACCATTAGAAGTGTCTGAGTAGACACACTGAACATTAAACAATATTATGTTTTCCAAATCTTAGGCTGTAAAATTGTGTAGAAATCCATAGGTGTAAGTCTCAAAATTCACTGCTAGACATGGGTAAGATGCAAAATTCCTGACTCTACAGGAAGTATACTAAAACTTGTGGGAGCAACCAAGAGTAATTGCTCAGCTGAAGAAGTCTGACACCGAGAATGTTTCTCCCACTTGGGGCTATTAAGGTCACTGACTGAAAATATCAAACAGCTATGGGAAAAAATCACACATGATATTAGGAGAATTAGATAAATTTGCTTCCACATTCCCGTAGGCAAGAAGCCTTATTCCTCAGGTACTGGTGGAGGAGGCAAGGAGCCTTGTTCCTCAGGTACTAGCAGGGGAGGCAAGGAGCCTTGTTCTTTGGGTCCTGGTGGGGGAGGTGAGGAGCCTTGTTCTTCAGGTCCTGGTGGGCAAGGTGAGGAGTCTTGTACTTCAGGTACACTCAGTAAACTTACAGCTCTGTAATTCAAACACTCACCTCTGTCCCACTTGCCTTAAACTGTGGCACTAGTTATGGAATCTGCCAATCCTCAGGCACCTCTCCATGATCCATACAACATAGTCAGTCCCTTCAGAAATTCTACCACAATACCATCCAACCAAGCTGCTTTGCCACATTTCATATTATGCAGGCTTTCACCATCTCTTCTCTTTTCGTTTTACATGCAATCCCAACATAAACACCCTACATCTGCCACCCCATTGTCAAACACATATTCAAAACACTCACTCCATCTCCTCTTCAACTCATTACTAAAGTCACCATATGCTAAGTTGGCTCAGAGGCCACCCCCTCTTCCATAAGGTAGCTGATTAGTTCATATACAATGTTCGAGTAGCTATCCATTTATTCACACGGTGTTCACAGTTTACAATCAGGCCTGCTTTTCTATATAATGATGTTAAAAATTGGGAACATGAAAATCTGAATAATTTCAAGGCATTAGCACTTTAGAGAGGATGTTAAAAATGTTAAACATGTATCACAAACAGTCCAACTCAAGGACAACATCGTTTCTGAATGAAGCTTACTCATTATTTCTTTGTTTTGAAGCAAATATGAAGTGCCAATGCCTTAAAATCATTTAGATCTTTCATGTTCCCAATTTTTAACATTATTATACAGAAGATCAGGTCTGATTTTAAACTGTGAACACATTAGGTGTGAATAAATGGATAGTGATATGAACATTGTATATGAACCAATCAGCTACCTTAGTTATGGAAGAGGGGCCAACTTCGTGTATGGTGACTACAGCTGTTCCCATTTCCCCCTTGGTCCTCATCACCAATGTTCCTATTTGTTCTCTTGTTTTATGCACACTATCAACCTCCTTTAAAAACACCATCTCATTCTCCCTGAAGTTTACAGATACTTGCTCACCCTAACTTTCATTTGCCCTCTTTAGCCCCTGCACCTTTCTTTTTGAAATCCTGCCACTTTCTCCTGCACAACTCCCAATTATTTGCACTCCTTCTTGGTATGTACTACACATATACCTCTTTTCTCTTTTACCAACAACTTTACTTCATCATTCTCACCTGTCCACCTTCTGTATGCCACATACTTATCTCACTCACGTCAGTACTCCTTCCCTAAGACCACCCCCATTCCTCACTCACTCTCACCTTTTGCCATTCTACATTCAGTCTCTACTGACATTTATTCACTCAAGCCTCTTTTCAATTTAATTTTGAATATTCCTTTTATACATATAACATTGTCTTACAAACTCATTTCAACAAAAGTTAGGCAATTTGGATAGCACACAGTGTTATTATGGTACATTCTGGCTGGTTACAGTGATCTGAATGCAGATGGGAAAGTGTGGCTAGTATCTAACTAGGGAGTGTTGTTTCTGATGGGTGTACATATGGTGAAATGGAGTTTGAGCTGGGAGGGTAGTTGTATAGTGCTTGAAGGCTAATTTTAGAGTGTGTGTGTTTCGCCAGTGTCATATTTGTTGGTGGATGAAGAGTGAGGCAGGGTAAGCTTTTTATCTCTACTTGAAGGTTTGTTATGTAGTGGTTTGGATGGGAGGTGTTTAGTGCTGTTGAACATTATCACTGAGTGCCATGCTTTTTGAGGTACGATTGTATTGGGAGGAGCCTTGTTGCATTGTGTAGGTGTTGAGTGTCTATGGTTCATTGGGCAGCTTGTGAATTTTCTGAGTGCACTATATTGTGTGGCTTGCAATCATGTCATATTTGCTTATGAGAGGATGGAAGACAAGTGAGGTGACCTGTAGTTTATAGAAGCAGATGAAATGCTCGCAGAGGATGTTAGGGGATTCTTTTTCTTGTCCAAATTTCATACTAGTTAGTGTTCTGAGGGTATTTAGTTTATGTGTTGGTTTTGTGATGTTATTGGCATAGGAAGTAAATACCATGTGTGTTGTATGTGATACCTAAAATGGTTGGTGTTTTGTTCAGCAGGAGTGATTGCCCATTCAAGGTGACAGGAGGGTGTGAACTGGATTCACATCTGTCATGTGTTAAATGATGACTGAAGATTTTGTGGATATATAGACATTCTGTTCTGGATGAGTCACTGCTCCAAATGCGTAATGTAGTGCTGCATGACTTGCTGCCCCTAATGTGTCAAGGTGTTGTGATGTGACTATGAGGTTATCAACATATGAAAGGAACAACATGTTGTGGTTTGCTAGAGGCAATGGGAGGTTGTAAAGGAAAAGACTGAAGAAGGAAGAAGAAAAACTGACCCTAGGAGGACTCCACAGTAGAGTTTTTGTCTTTCAAAGGAGAAGCCATTGTGAATGGCTCTGCTATGGCAATTGGCTATAAAACTGGCCAACCAATCTTTACCACTGTTGTGAAGGGTGGTGTCTTGTTGAGTGACAATGTGTCAGGAACAGTGTCAAATGCTCTGATGATGTCTACTGAAACAAGTACTGTGTGGGAGGGGGCTGTGGCTGATTGAAACCATCTATGATATGCTGTGTGAGGTCAGTGTCCAACGTAGTGGTGGAGCATATGAGTCTGAAGCCATGCTGTGTGGGCAAGAATGGGATGTTTGATTCTGATATGGATAAATTTTCTGCAGACTTTGTATGCTGGAGATAGAAGTAAAACAGGGAGGTAGGAAGAGGGAAAATTGGGCAGTTTAAAAGGATTTAGGATTGGTATTATGTTGGCAAGTTTCCAGATGATAGGCATCTTGTTGTGTAGCCAAATAAGTGTAAGATATCTGGAAGTTCTTGGATAGCATATAGACCAAATTATCTTGTGTGAGAGACTGATTTGCTATTAGGACCTGAAGCAAGAGAATTCTTGAAGGTTTTAATTGCACTGATTCTATCACTGGGGGTGAAGGGTGGGTGGGCAGTTGTTTCTGGTTGGATTCTGTGTAAGTTCTTCATGACTTTCCTGTTTAAGAGTGAGGTTGTATGTGGCTGATTCTTCAGTACTGTCTCATGAGTACATAAGTGTGTTCTTTGGGAGAATGGATATCACTGGAATGTGTCAGTTGCTTCATGAGTGGGGATTAGATTGGTGTGGAAAGTGGGGGGCTAGTGGGGGTTGCTGTGGGACTTGAGGTTCAGTGTGTCATAGCCTGCTAAATGGAAGGCTATCATTTACCCATTTCTCTATTTCTCCCCTACCATCATCTTTCTCTCTCTCTCTCTCAGAGTGAGAAAGAGAGGTCTCTCTACGAGAAATAAAAACCTGTTGATAAATTTGTTTAATATATGAATATGAAGCAGAACTGAATACTGTTGTGTTATATGGTCATCAATGAAAAAAAAAAAAAATCAGAAATAAACACATTACAGAGAATTCAGAAGCAATTCACAAGCAAAATCAAGGGGATGGGACATATGGACTACCATGAAAGGCTGAAAGAAGAGCAACTATATAACCCTGAAAGAAGACAAAGCTACATGATAATGTATGCGTGGAAGCAAATTGAAGGTTAAAGAAAATGTGTTAAACCTGAAAGCCTCACAACATGAGAGATATAAAGTTGTTACATCATTAAGCAAACCATGGAAAATACTGAAAATATATCAGACAAACATATGTCAGCCTAACTAGGAAGCTAGAATGATTATTCAATGCACTTCCTGGAGAAATATGAAACATTAAAAAAACTTGACATATGGTTGATATCAATCCTATATGAACCATGAAATGATAATTATGTAATGGAAGTGGCAGCTGAGAAGAACTGTCTCATACATCAAGTAAGATGTGCGGTGACTGCTTTGCGCTAGTCCTGCCATTTTTGCTAAATCTTGTCACAGGTATTCATAGGAAGTTACCCTCTCCTTCCTCAATAGGGTGATAAACCTTTGGGTTCTTGTGATACAACCTTCCTATGGTTTTGATCACTATGGTCAACCCATTTAAACCTCCCTTCTGAAGCCCATACCCTGGGAACAAATGTGCTCTGTTTGTTTTGTTCCTCTCCTCTCTCTCTATCCTTCCCCTCCATTATTTTTGTCCTTACTCTCTACTCATTATCCTTCCCACCTTTCCCTTTCACAGTTGGATAAAAGAAGGAGCCACAGGCCCTGCCTTCAGTTTATAAGAAGGGTCAGCCAGGGTAGGGTGGCTATGAGTATCCTGGCTCTTAGGGGTAAGTTGTGATTATCTGCATGGTGTGTCAGCCCAATTTGTATGTCAGCCTTTATATAGTTACCTGGTGTCAGTTACTGTCCTTTGTAATAAATGACCAGTGTTGGATACCTGAAATCTACAAGCAGCCGATATCTGTTGAAATGATCGCGATGGGTGGGAAGATCAGTGATGCAACCAGAGTTATAAGGTCCTATCTCCAATAATCCACATAGAGAATACCTCACACTTGTGGGACAAACCATTGAGGAGAGAAAACATATTACCATCAGCTGGAGAAACTCATTATCAAGAACACAAAAGTGTATACTGAAAAATAAACTTACCACTACTAAATAATGGTCCATATATCAGTTAATAAGATACTACTCACATTTTTGGGAGACAATTTCCCCTCCTCATAAACTCCAGCTTGGCCACAAACAAAAGCTATAAAAGTTGTCATGAGATGGAAAACGGTGTACTGCAAGATTCCATGCTTGCAGCGATGAATGAACTCCCTGTCAAAAAAAAGAAAAAAAAAAATACTAAGTATGAACACGAACATATATGACATATGTGGTCCTAGGATTCTGAAGTTAATTCATTGAAATAATATAGGATTCTGAAGTTAATTCATTGAAATAATACATCTAACTCTGGCATCCAATTTATCACCAATGAAAATACTTCTCTATTTACAAACCAGATCTAATGTAATATCTTAATATATTTATGTTTAACCTTAAGTGAATAAACTTTCTGAACTGTATATAATGTTTAATCTTCAATGTAAGTTATTAGTCATAATGCAAATCAACTTCTCAGTAAAGGTAATAACACCATGTTCAAAGTGGTGGGTTACTTAAAGACAATATTTTCTCTTCATGATCTCTTATCTTCCACGACTGGTTCACTTATTTGACAGCTATGTTAAGACTTACACTTGGTAGCTTACATGCTCTAATGTACACATAAACCTTGAGATACACCTGGTAGATTACATGCTCTAACGAACAAATAAACCTTGAGATTCATGGATTCATGATATGTAGTTCTGCAGATCTGCAGTTAATCAAATAACACCAAACCTATAAATACACAGATAATACGTAGTTCAATTACCCATCACTATGCGTTGAAATGAAAATAAAAAAATTTTTGGAATTATATTTTTCTAATAATTTTCAAAAATCTACTGATTTTTCTTACCTGATCACAATGACTTTGTGTGAGGAACTAATATTCTTTTGGTCAAAATAAACTGAGTTATTATTTCTTTTATTATGGAGCAACTTCTCATGTTCTGCAAATTCATCTGTATGTCACTAACATGATGAATAAAGCCATATAATCCTATTGGAATTTATTTCAAAAAAGTTTTTTACATAATATAGTGGGTGTTCATGGGGAGCTGGTATAAACCTCTGCTGGACCTACATTATAACTGATGCAGAGTACTTGGCCTCTTCCAGGAGCACAACTGTGTTATATTCTGATATTTAGGTACAGTTCTCTTTCCCATTTCTCTCTCTCTCCCTAGACAAAATTAATGAATGAATAAAAGAGGAGTATGAAAAATGAAAAAAAAAATAGAAAGCCGCAAAAGAACTAAAAATTCTGATGAGAAAATAAAGTAGAAGAAATAATAAAGTCATACATAAGAAAAGAGAATGAATGAAGAGAGAGAAATTTCAAAGACATGTACAAGAATCCAAAAGCATCATTCTCATAAGTGAACAGAGCAAAAAATCAGAAATCTGGGATCTGGCCTTTTACAGGGGAAGGAAAACATGCAAATGATCCACTGTATATATTCAAGTTGCTAATCAACCAGCACAAATCAGTTTTCAGTTCACAAAGCAATAACATAGATAATGAACTGCTTAACCAATATATGCAGAGAGCAAACATAGATATTGAAATCACAGAAAATGACATACACAAGGCAAGAGATCAGTTTATAGAGAATTTATCTCCTCAGCCAGATGTAATTCCAGCCACCCTCATGTACAAGACAAATATGAAAGTAGCAAAACTAAATGAAAGCAAAACTGCAGACATACATAAAAAGGCATATGTATCAACTATACACAAAGAAAGACCTAAGTTAGTACCAAAGCTATATAGGCCAATTATCTTGAAAGCACACATAAAATAAAAGCCTTTCAAAGTGTAATACAGGGGCATGAATGAAATGTGAGCAAAAATAACCACTGGTACAAATATGCATCATTATAAGTAAGGAAGACAGGCGAGTGTTCTTGAAGGAGGTAAGTGTGTCTGCAGTTTTGATGTGAAAGGGAAATAAACTCTGTTCTAAGATAAGAAGGTGAATGGACTCAATCTTAAATTGAAGAGGGGAGTGGTCATGTTTTGACAAGGAAGAAAAGGGACTATGTGGACAGAGAAGTACTATGTGTGTGTGTGTGTGTGTGTGTGTTGTGTGTGTGTGTGTGTGTGCATGTGCGTGTGTTTGTGCGTGTTGGTGCATGCGTGTGTGTGTTCATGCGTGCATGTGTGTGTGTGTGTGTGTGTGTGTGTGTGTGTGTGTGTGTGTGTGTGTGTGTGTGTGTGTTCGTGCATGTGTGCTTCTGTTCATGTGTGTGTTCATGCGTGCATGCGTGTGTGTGTGTTCATGCGTGCATGTGTGTTCGAGCGTGTGTGTGTGTGTGTGTGTGTGTGTGTGTGTGTTTGTGCATGCGTGCGTGTGTGTGTGTGTGTGTGTGTGTGTGTGTGAAAGATTGGAAGAGGTGAAAGAATTTAAGCATTTAAGAGCCGTCATGGGTAAGTTTGGTGATATGGAAGGAGAGATAAAGGTTCCTAAAAAGAAAAATCAGGGAAGAGGTGTAAGTATGGAACTGAGGAGAGGCTTATGGGGTAGCATAATCCTCCCAATCCTGACCTATGCAGCCAAAACATGACATGGAATGAGTCACAGAGGTCAAGAATCCAAGCTGTACAAAGGAGCTATATGAGAAGAGCATGTGGTGTGACTAGATGGGATGAAGAAAGAAATGATGGGGCGTATGAGAGATGTGGTACGGCAGGGAATGCATAGGGAATGAATTGTAAATGGTAGAGTGGGTGAAATATAATACTTTGGGGTGGTTTGGGCATGTGGAAAGAATGCAAGACTGGGAGTTTACAAGGAGAGTGTATGATAGTACAATTAAAGTGGTTGGTGTGAGTGGAAGACTACCTGTAACATGGGCAAATAGGGTGGAGGAATACTGGAAGGAGAGAAATGGTGGAAGAATGCATGGAATGGTGTATGTGAGGAAGGCATGTAGGAGAGGTATGAAGAGAGAAATGGTGGAAGAATGCATGGAATGGTGTATGTGAGGAAGGCATGTAGGAGAGGTATAAGTGGAGACTTTTTTGCAATGGCAAAACCCTTGATGGGAGTTCCCAGAGGGAACAAAAGGTATCCAAGATATATATTGATAGATAGAATACAATACAAAACAATACAATCTTTGCTGCCTCTTGCAGTGCTCTGTGCTGGTTTTCTGTCATTCTGCTGAAATGTACTGCTATGCTATGCAAATGGTCATATGCATGACTGACAATTGAGTGATTTCTTTCAAAATGACAAGAAGGATGCTTTGTAAGTCATAAACAGAGCAGATAACTTTTGATATGTTTATGGGGGAGGGGGTATGACTTTTGCGTCAGAGAAGCATGCCATATCCCCGATCATTAGGGAAAGCTTACAATCTATACTTTGGCTGTAAGGTTGGGGACCAGGATGAAAGTTGGGTTTTACACATATGCTGCAATGCTTGTGGAATAAAACTCTGCAGCTGACTGAATCATGAAAGGCAACTGAAGCCTTTTGCTGTGCCCATGATGTGGAGAGAGCCAACAGATCAAGTTTGTGACTATTACTTCCGCATGGTGCCTCTAGTCTGGCAAGGTATTTCCAGGAAGAAAAGGGTACCTTAAGCAATCTGACCATTTGCTATGTGCCCAATACCACATGGTGAAGGACTTCCTGTTCTTAAACCCCTAGACTCATTTTTCCTGAAATCAGACAATGAACAATATGACAGAATCTGTGAAAAAAGTGGGCTAACAACAGCTGGAGACCATGATTTTGCACCTAATGTGATGTCTGTCAAACCACACAGGATCAGACAGAATGATTTAGGCATCCTCGTCAAAGATCTGAAACTGTTGAAGAGTAAGGCAGAAATGTTGGGTTTAAGACTGCAACAATAGAATCTCCTTGATGAAAATATGATAGTGTCTATGTTTCATGCCCACAAGAAAGACTTTGCTCCATTCTTTAAGATGGAAGGTAATCTCATCACCTGAAATGATGTAGATGGCCTAATGGAAGCCCTCACTATTAATCATAATTCTGAGGAGTGGAGACTCTTCATAAACTCATCAAGGTTGAGTCTAAAAGTTATTCTGCTGAATGATGGCAACATGTTGCAATCAATTTTGATTGGTAATGCAGTCCATATGAAGGAATCAAATAACAACATGAAGCATCTTTTGAACTGAACAAACTACAAGAAACATCAATGGCAGCTTTGTTGCAACTTGACAAATGTTATCTTGCTTGGACTGCAGCAGGGCTACAAAAATTTTTGTTATCTCCTGTGTGAAAGGGACAGTCAAGCAAAGACTTCTCATTGCAACAAAAGGGACTGGGATTCCAAACAGTCATTGGAACCAGGAACAAAGAGCATGAAGCACTTACCACTACTAGAATCCAGCAAGATTTTGCTACCACCTCTGCACATCAAACTGGGCCTAATGAAGAACTTTGCTAAGTCTGCTAATAAAAATGGGCTCACGTTTTGGTAGCTCATTGGAAAATTCCCATGATTTAGTGAGGCGAAAATCAAGAAAGGTGCTTTTGTCAGTCCACAGATCTGTGAGCATTTCAGAGTTAATCAGTTTGACTGCATCTTCAATGGTGACAAGACAGCATGGAATGCTTTCTGGCTGGTAGCAACCAACTTTCTAGGAAATATGAAAGCTAGCAACTACAAGGAACTTGTGGAAAATCTGTTATCATAACAGAAAATGGGATGCAATATGTCTTTAAAAATACATTTTTTCCATTCTCACCTGATTTTTTTTCCAGGATGCAATGTCTTTAATGATACAATTTCTCCACTTTCATCTGGATTTTTTTCTGGCCAACTTTAGTGCAATGAGTGGTGAGCATGGTGAACATTTCCACCAAGACATCTCAAAGATACAGAAATGGTACTAGGGCAAATGAGGTTCAGCAATGTTAATGCACAATTGCTGAACAGTAACAAGAGGTGCTCCAGAACTTGTAAACAAGTAACAAGCAAAGAGGTGTGGTGTTTAAATAAAGTAAGCCAGTGACTACTCTACATCACCAATATAGTGTGTAATACATGAAAAAACATAAGACAGAAAAGTTTTCTTGGTAACTGTAGCCATTTGAGTGCTTTCATGGTCATCCTTGTGTTCAGTGTCCCAAAATTCATAAAGGGAAACACATTTCATCCCATCTCCAAAAAAGAAAATTGTCAAAATTTGTTGATCAGCGTAAATGATTTCATTTTTTTCTAGTACTCTATTTTCCTTTCATCCAATTTGGCCATGACTGAGGAAAGTTTCTCCCTGTGCCATGTTTGTTACAATAAAAATCAAAGCTATTCAACAAATACTACCCTGGGCTTAAGGAATACAAGTCTGAGTTCTGTAAAACTGATCAAAACAGGTAAAATATCTGAAATCTAAAATCCTTGTGATCAAGCAATCTGAGGATTTAGAATCTTTGAAATTTTTGACACAGGCCATGGACCGTGGCCTGAACATATCATAACCTTAATACATTATTTTGTAAGCCTAATACATGTTGTAAAAATATGCTTGTAATTCATGTAAGTACTTCCTACAAACAAATGTTTTAATAAACTAATGAAGTTATTTACTGGAAACTCATGCACTAAGTTTGCAGTAAACTTGGCAATGCCAGACAATGGATTTTGAGAATTTACATATTCTAGAAATAATGATTTTCAATTTTCTGTCTATAAAAACTACTAAAAAAAAAAAAAAATGCAGCTCTCTGAATAAACCATGTATGGCAAAAGTTGTGGTTGATATATTCATATTAGCACTGTATAAATTTCATCCAAGTCAGATCCAAAACTCTGGGAATGCTCTTATGTTTTATACCATATATCTATCTATATATGTCTCTGATGCCCACTCACTCTAGGAACTCCCGCCAATGGGGTAGCCATAGCAAATGAGTCTCCTCTTATCCCTGTACTTATGTGCAGCCAACGACCAGGGAGGTATATTACCAGTACTACCTGCCTGGGTATCAAGAGGGTTAGTGATATCTGCTTAGTTAGCCAGCACTTTCGTGGTTGTCAAGTTGCACTCCTCTAACCCAGGTAGCTTTCTTTTCTTTCTGCCTAACTAACATGTGGACTACTGGCATTCTGTCCACAAACATACAATCTCTCCTTGTCATATGTAACACTTGACAACACTTAACTCATGTAACTCATTCTTCATAACTCTAGATTTTCCTGTGGTGAGCACTATGTGCCTTTTGGCAAAATGGTAGGAGCAGTAGATAGAAGTAGTAGGTAGGAATATTTAGGCAGGATTATTAGGTAGAAACATTAGGTAGGAGCATCAAATAGCAGTAGTCACTAGGAACATTAGATAGGAGTCTCTGCAAACACTGTGCTAAACTTGCCCTCTGCCAGTGGCCTGTTAAGGGTGAGGCACTACAGGCTAAGAAGCAGTACTGGAGTTCTTTAATTATGGAGACTGTTGCCATGGCCACCCTTCTGAGGAAGCTCCAACTGGAACAGGTGTCAGAGATATAAAAAGACAGCAAACACCATTCCATGCATTCTTCCACAATTTCTTTCCCTCCAGTACTCTTCACTCTGTTTCCCCATGCACCCCATGTCAAAGGTGGTCTTCCTCTCACACCATCCCCTTTACTTGTACTATAACAAACTCTCCTAAACTCCCATCTCATATTCTTTCCACATGCCTTTACCATCTCAAAATATTATGTTTCACTTACTTACTCTACAATTCATTCCCTTTGCATTCCCTGCCATACCAAATCTCTCATATGCCCCCTCATTCTTCAATCCATCTAGTCACACCATACGTACCTCTCAAATAACTCAATTCCACAATCTGGATTCTTGACCTTTGTGACTCATGCTATGGTCATGCTTCGCCTGTATAGGTCAGGGTTGGGAGGACTATGCTGTGCCTTGATCCTGCCATAGGTCAGGGTCAGGAGGACTATGCTGTCCCTTAATTCTTTCTTTACTTCCATACTTACACCTTTACCCTTCATTATTCTATTAAGGTACCCAGTGACTCTGAACCAATATTGCTCTCTCCCTTTTCTCTCCTTCCTTTCACCAAACTTAACCAATACAGCTCCAAAGTACTTAAATTCTGTCACCTCATCCAGTTTTTCTCCTACCACATCAATAACACAATCTAGTTCACTTTCTTCTCTCACTCTATGGGGATTAGTAAAATCTATATTTTCACTCTGTTTCCTTTCAAACATCATTACTCTATTTTTAATCAAATTTTACTTTAATTGCCTAAGCTTACACACACACCATAAAACACATTTACAACCTTCTGCAATGCCTCTTCACTCTCTGTAAACACAGTATCATCTGCAAACAGCCACTGTATCTCACCACCACACTCCATTCCTACACCCTTATCCCCTAGTTTTGCTTTTACCTTTCTTGTCGGTCCATCCATTTATAAGTTAAAATGCCATAATGACACTGAACAGCCCTACCTAACACCCATATATATATATATATATTTATATATATATACTGAAACTTTCACTCAACTCCCCATCCACTCATACACATGCATTTGTTATTCTATAGTAAGCTTTCACAACATCTAATAGCTGTCCCCCTACCCCATATATCCTTAACAAATCCCATGAAGCATTCCACTTGACTGTCATATGCTTTTTCCAGATCCATAAAAGTAGATTGCACCTTCTTTCCTTTTGCCAGATATTTTTCTAGTCATTCTCCCCACAAAAATGCCACACATTCCCAACCTTTCCTAAACCCCTTGCTCCTCACTTATTCTACATTCAGTCACTTCCATCACTCTATCAAACAACACTTTTACATATATTTTTCCTAGTATTAAATATATTTATTCCCTTAAAATTGCTACACACATCCTTAGCACCGTTTCCTTTGAATAATAGCTTTCACTTAATCCTAAGGCACAACCTTCTTTTTCCATGCTAAATTGCATATCAAATGCATGCACTCTAACACACTTTCTCCTCCATACTTCAACACTTAAGCTGTAATGCCATGCACTCTAGGAGCCTTCTTACCTTCAATCTTATCATCATCCTTTTTACCTCCCTTCTTGCTATAGGCCCATACACTTGCATCCTTTTCCTTCCATTCTTCATACTCATGCATATAACAACTGCTGCCTCACCTTCTCCCACATTCATCTGTTCTTCAAAATACTCATTCCTACTTCCTTTCACTTCTTCCTTTTGATTTAGCAACTCTCCTTCCTTATTACTCACATTTACATTCCCATTCACATTTTCCTCTTTCCTTTTTCACCTCCTTCCAGTACAATTTCTTATTTTTCTTAAACTTTACACTCAATTTTCTTCCCAAATCTTCATCTACTGTTCCTTTGCTTTCCTCTACAAGCCTCTTAACATTTTGCTTACACATCTTATATTCTTCCCTCCTTTGTTGAACTTCCACTGGTACATTCCTTTTGAAAATCTGCCATGTGCCTTTTTCTCCTTTTCCCCAGAATTTCAAATCTCACCCATCCACTCTACATTTCCTCTTTTATTCTTATATTTCACAACCTTGTATCCAAATACTAATTCTACACCCTTCAAATGTCTTTATTTTAAACATATTAAACACCTCATTCACATAACTGCATCCCTACATTTACCGCACTTTCAACTAAACTTCCTATCCCGATTCTTTCATATTCCTCCTTGAATTCTTTCTGATCTATCTTCTCCCTTGCCAATACTTTTACCTCTCCATTCTTCCTTATGCCATAATTCCACTTCTCCCTGATCTTCACCTTCACAGGAACAGCAAAATGGTCATAATCTCCCAACAATACTCCCACAACTTTACCATCCAGCACAGCCTTTCTCAACCTTTCATTCACTGCCACATAATCAATAAAACTCTTTTGTTCTTCTTTTCCATCATTTCTCATCCACACATATCTTTGAATTGTGTTGAAAATGTTGTTTGTAAGATATAAACCCCTATTAACACAAGCATCCACAAGATAACTTCCATTTCCATTTACTCCAGCCACTTCCCAATTACCAACCATATCACAAATTTCATCACATCCCACCTATGCATTCATATCATCCATTACAACCACCTTCCTCTCCTTCTCAAACCCATTTGCACAGGCATTCAAATTTCTCCAGGAATGCTTCATTTCATCTTTACCTCATACAGTCTTCATATTCACAGGCGCATATACACATACCCATGCATCCTTCACAATCCCATCCTTTCCTTCCACCCACACTATTCTTGATCCATTTTATCCATGCTTGGTAAAAATCTTTCTATACTCTTGGTAATAGCACAATTGCACATCCTTCTTTCCCTCTTCCCTGATAATCTTCATTCATTCCCATCAGTACAACCCCTCTCCACATCCTTCCATAACTTGCATTAATCTTTTCCATTTTTACTCCATACACCTAGAGTAAATCAAGCTCCATACCATGCTCAACCCATACAAGGTAAGTACCTCTGGTTTTGGTGCATTATACATGACAGCTAAAGGATGAATGTGAGCAAATGGGGTCAATATTTGTTAGTTCCTGATATGAACTCCCAAAGGTGGAAAATGGTGAATGTGCTGTAAGCAACAATAAGAAAAAAATAAATATTACAAAACAAGACAAGACTAAGCAGGTTACCATTCACAGGATCCTTCAAAGGATATAGGACATTACATATCCAAACAGAATGTTCTTGAGAATAATATTGCATCTTCTGTTTCTATCATCAGGCCATTACATGCATCTTGTGTGTTTTTGACAGTAGCTAGCTGTGTAACACATGTATAATCCCAGTAATTGTCTCCATTTATGTGCCAATACAGCATGAGTAGGCTAACTTTATGGTAACCTTGTAAGAGTGAGAGGGGAATGTGTATTAAAAAAACACTTTACACTGAGTGGTCACCAGTTCAGTGATATCCGGCATGCTATAATCTAAGAATCATGTCTGGACTCAATTATGTTTTCATAATTCATATGAAAAACATGAAGTCTGAATCTAATCTAACCCATTGACAGGACAGCCATGAAAAACCTATGTAAAATCCATCCTTACACAACTGCTCACTCATCCTGCACTCCTACTAACATCTGCAACGCAATTACAGGTCTTCTGTTATCTGTCTTTCCCATGCACCCAACACCACCCATAGGAGGCTCTAATACCTAGCATACATCTATTTATCTTTTATTTCCCTCTAAATCATCTTTACTCAGCACAAGATATAGTCCCAATGTGCATCATTAGCCAACAATGGATGGCCACAGTCATTGTATCTTCTCAAGCCTTCCTAAAAACCTCACATTTCTACACAGACTCATTGGGCTTAATTTGAAGTGCCTATTGCCTGAGTTTAATAGTTGCAAAAATACTATGTCAGAAGTCAAATTACTGACAAGCCAGCAGATGTTATCTTTGTTATACTGCTTTTGCTAGCTGCTATTTGAGTAACTACCCACCTAGAAGAACCTAAGAAAAAAGTTTGTCATGGCAACTGGGTGATCGCAGTGTGCTTACCACTAGACTTGTATCTCAAAGAATAACATATCTCTCGACTGCCTCTCATCCCATTGCTTGTCTTGCTTGCTGTATAATGCTATTGTTTTCAGGAGCTACTCCTCTGGCATGGTTATCTATACTAGGTTCATCTGGTGTTGTCTTCAACCATAAGTTTAATCTTTTGAATTGCTTCTGTAATCACTCCTTTGACATTTCTTAGATCACCAAGATTTTCATTAAATAATCATTCCAACTTCCTTCCTGGCCTTTTATTTATATTTGTCTTATTAATTTCAAGTGTTTTTCTAAGAATTACTCTTAACTTAATGGTTCTGTAACATCGTTTGTTTGGTTGTTTTCTAGTTCAAAACATTGTTCTTCATTCCCTTTGTTTGTTGCCAGGCGTAAATCAATCACCTCTCCCTTTGACATTCAAGACTGTAAAGCTAGCTCTCTTCATCATTCATGGTAATTCAAATGCTTCAATCTATTTACCTCACTAGTAAAACGAATTTGTACAGTATCTTGTTTAATTCAGTGTGCTTTACTGGTGACCATACGACACAAAAGTATTCATGTTTACTTCTTACATGTAAACTGAACCTTCTCATCTTTAATTGTCTGTCTTTTGTTCCAAATGTTCTCAGTATCATATCAAATCCAATCATTATTTGGCATGAATGCACTATATGTTCACCCTGTTCCTAGAATTCAAATTCTTCACTTTTTCACTCACTGACATTAGCTTCATTCTCTATTTCTTTTCCTGTGGGGCCTCTGTATGAAGGTACTGCAATACCATTAACTGAGATCTTTAATCATCTGATACTGATAAGTGAAACCTTACATAGCATATGAGTAGCACAGAGAGAAGAATAAGACTCAACACTTTTCCGATCTTTACATACCTTCACAAAGGATAACTGTAAGGGGATTACTGCCCAAGTCTAAAATTTGAAAAAAAAAAAAAAAAAAGAAAGGAAAGTACAAGTCAAATCATTCATATTCCAGACAGTTTTATCTTTCCATGTGGGTATTGGCTCAGACATGGTAAGAGAATGACTATCGAGCAAATGACTATCATACACAACTATACTACCTAAGCTTTTGCTCACTGTCATCAAGAAAACTTGGAGTCAGGTTGCTCCCAGTCACCACTCTGGTGATGATATCCTGACTGCTCAATGAAATCTTGAACAGCATGGGTTGCACAAAAAATGGTATGAAAAATGATTCGTGACCCAGTGAAGACTTGCCATCAAAGCACACACCATATTGGTTGTTCTTCAGAACTTACTATCTTACAGTTCTCATAGATCCAATATCAGACTGAAAGAATCGCAGCAGCCAGATGCAAAGGATCTATGAATTGTATAGTAGATTTGATCATTCACTGGTTTCAGTGTGTATGAGTAGGATGCAACTAAACATCTTCCCCCATAAACAGTCTGAACATCAGTGTGAATTTCCTTTTACTATTTGCTCAACAAAGATGAAAACTCAGATTCCAACCAAGCACAGTAACCCAAGACGGCTATCCTGCTATTCAATGATAAGTTTTGGTATCAAGGACCTTTGTTCCCACAGTAATTTTAGAGCAATCTACCACCAGCTTGTTACCTAGGATAAATTGGCATTCACTATCCTGCTGTAATTTGGGTTGAGTTCATTGTATAATACAGGGAGTTCAAAATGTCTGGAATCACAGGCAGAATGCACTACTAACCTTTAGTTCATCACATGTTCAATTGCATGCCATGAACATACATGCCCATACCAAGAATAATGAGTATGAAAATGTATACTTATGTCAAGCAATTCGATGTTTTTAACTAAATGTTGGCCATGAATTCTGCTTGTGGTTTCAGGTTTCTGAAACACCCTGTAGAATACATCCAGACAGCACAAGAAAACCAATGAACCATCAGCTCGCCTGCCAAGCTTAGTCAGCTCATTAGCAATATCTTAATAAGACCTTAAACCATCAACAAAAAAAAGGTTTGACAGTGTAACCTCACCTGCCCATACGCCAGGGTTTAAGGCAGCAAAGGGGAAAGAAGTGATTTGTTTGGGGTTTTGTCTCCATTGTGGCATCTAGGTCCATTTCATCATCCAGGAAATTAAGAAGGAACATCATGAAATTATAGATGACATAAGCCTCATAACATTCTCTTGCAGCGTCCAAATATGGTGCCATCGTTGGATATCCAAGAACAAGCCACTGAAAAAAATAAAGTATCAATCAGTCTCATCAAAACTTAATTCAAGCAATGCAAATGGGTAACTGCTAGTGCTTATGAAATTGGTACCGAGAGGAGCAAAGAGGAGAGGCGAGCACTTTAGGAGATGAGTGGGTACATCAGCAATTTTGATGCAAGGGGTCAAGAAACAGTGATGGGTAATTTGAACGAAAGAGTGGGTGATGTGGCAGTTTAAGGTATACTTGAGAGGTATGGGGTAACCACTGTGAATGAAAATGGTGAAGAGCTTTTGGAGTTGTTTACTGAAATAGGATTGGTATCTGGTATTTGATTTATGCCATTTTTGGAATAACAAGCACAGTCCATTTACACCTTTTAATTTATGCTGGTTGAAGATTGGAATAATGCAATAATCATTGGGCTGGCAGCGCAGTGGTGTGGTGTTGCTAGCACCGTGCAAGAAGCACACATATACATGGTGTGGATACAGTCTAAAGTCACCGAGTGCTACAGTATTTTGTCTTACAGTATACTGTATACTGCACATGTTTTGCCCTTTGCATCATGCCACCAAAGCATCTTTTAAGTTCCAGGACCAGTGACACTAAGAAGCAATAGGCCATCACCACTAATATTAAGATGTGGACTTAGCGAATCTACTTTACAAAACTATTTGTGACAGTGCAGAGAAGATCTAGGAGAGTGCCAAGGGCAAAATAGTAATCAGTGCATCTAAGAGCTCATGTTCCTAAAGTTTAATTATGGAGGAATGGAACGAATAATGAGAATGTGGATTGAACATCAAACTCATGAAAATGTTCCCATAAGCATGCTTGTGATACAAGCACAGGCCTAGGGTATATATGTTGACTTGGCAGCAGAAGAAGGAGCAGTGAAGATATTTCAAGGAAGTCCTGGTTGTTTCAAGAATGTTCAAAAATGCTGCAATTGCCAAAACATCAAGATGGCTGGTGTGGCTGCTTCTGCTGATGTTGTTGCTGCTGAAAATTTTCCAGGAACCCTTAAGACCATTATCAAGGAAGGTGGTTATTATCCAAAGCAGATTTTTAACATGGATGAGACCAGATTATATTGAAAGGGAATGCCTTCGAGAATGTAAATTTCCTGTGAAGACTTCACCAGGATTCAAGGTTTATTTTCTGTTTTCATTAACAGAATCCATTGTACAGTATGCATATTATAGTATTCTGTATCTCCTGGTAAATGTATACTGTAGTTTTTCACTGATATAATATTCGATACTGTCTTACTAATAACCTAATACATTAGGTATTTGACTTACACAATCATTTTCAAGAATGTTACTAATGCCTACATCAAGAGGTCCCTGTATCTGGTTTCAAAAAAGAGACATAAATAATCATATGTAGGTAAGTGGGGTTAATAGTAAGCAGGCATTAATGAATTATGACCTTACTAAAAGACATGCTAAAGAGAGATTTTTGAAAGTAAATGAGCTACAAGGGGCAGCTGGTGGGACGCCTGATCACTTCTTGATAGTGGTGAGCTTGAAAATCTGTTGAGGTTCTAACCACTTAACTCTTAAAAGAACGTTATCTAGGCAAGCAAAACAACTCTTCCAGACATAAATTTGTGCATTGAGTTTTGCACCTCTCTTTTAAGACTGTCTGACAAGCCTGAGTGATTGCTGAGCTAGCAATGCACAAAAATTTCTCCCCACAGTCACTCATCCTCTAGCCATGCCAATAGCTGCACATTCTTGTAGGTCTTCTAAGAAGAAACTGAGTGGCTTTAGGCTAAATCTACAGGACCAGGTAGATGAAACTGAATTACTTGTCAATGATGAACTACATTAGTATTGTTTGGGGAGTGATTTTATGGACAATGACTCTTCTAGCACTGTAAGTTAACCACAATGAGATGGAAGAAGGTGTTTCTTGCACAAAAGGTGGCAGCACTGCCAGCATCAACCTTACCTACACAACACTGCATCTAACTATTTGGCTGGTTATTTTACAGACTTTTATGATATTCCTGTTGTGGAAAAATTATCAATGAATCACACTGATTATAGAGGTAATATCTTTTATATAAGAGGAAACATTATAAGTTATCAGTTTTTTGGTGTAGGTCAAATAAGAAATACAACATTTACTCATTTGACACTTAAACCTTGCTTCTGCACGTTTTAGCAAGTTGTACTGACACATACAAAAAAACTTCTATGCATTATCAGAATTATATGAACAGTCCCTTGTTCTTGATGCTACCTCGCTAACGCAGGAAATGGTGGATATTTATGAAAAAAAAAAAAAAAAAAAAAAATATATATATATATATATATATATATATATATGCAGAACCTTCACTTCACCAT
>JAYMFT010297575.1:0-10286 GCA_038088735.1 Panulirus argus | reverse complement strand
GCGATAACGAAACAAAGGTGCTAGAGGAAGAGAAAAGAGATGTATACGGGCGGTACTTATCAAGAAGTCCATTTGTCTGCGAGTTTTATAACAGAGAGCGGCAGGAGGTCATGAGCAAGGTGCAGCGGTTGAAAAAGAGGGCAAATGAGAGATGGAATGAGCGAGTACCAGTAAACATCAGGAAGAATAAGATGTTTAGGAAGGTTAAAGTTTTGCGAAAAACAAGAGAACAAATAGGAACATCTGTGAAGGGGGAATGTGGAGAAGTGGTAACAGTAAGTGATGAGGTGAGGAGAACATGGAGTATTTTGAAAGACTGATAAATGTATTTGATGACAGGGTGGCAGGTGTAGAGTTTAGAGCGTGGGGCCAAAATCGCAAGAGATTAAATGTCGCCATCAGAGAGGCAGCTGAACCTGGTCAGAATGTCGGTACAACACTGCCAGGAATGCACTCGTTTACTGGATGCCACACCGTCGGAGTATTTACCGACCGAGAAAAGTTAAGGATCTTGAAACTATTGCGTATTTTAGCCGTCGTGCTCAAGGGGTAAACTAGTAAGGAGACGCAAAGGTCGTTCTTCATAAACTCTTTAAAGAGCGCTTGTCCCGCTTAAGGCATCCACTCTGTGTGCATCCAAGTCAAAAACTGCAAAGGCTAGCGAACGGCGGAATCACCCACTGAAGACACGGAAAAGACAGATGGGGTCACGTCAGCTCACTCTAGGGACAGAGTCCTGGAAAATACATGCTTTGTAAACACTCCAACAAGCTACAAGGCATGGCTACATAGCCTGGAAGATACTCCAGTACTCTGTAACTCCAGGTACGACCATGGACGAAATAATAATAATAGTATTAATAATAATAATAATAATAATAATAATAATAATAATAATAATAATAATAATAATGATAATAATGGTGTACTGAATTAACCCGAGGCACAGGCTGTAAGTAAATATCCAGCAAAGTTAGGAAGGCCAACTTTCGCTAGCGAATCCATTACGTCTCCTTCCATGTTCTTAATATCTTTCAGCCAAGCCTCATGATCACGAGAGATGCAGCAGTCTGTGAATGACGTTCATCAACACTGTTCGAAACAAAAGAGGTCAGTGGCGAAAACAAAAATAATTCTGGGTTACAGTTGACATTCAAAGAAAGCTAAAAGGGGTCATCACAAAACTGTCATCGGCATTATATGGGGTGTGTGTCAAACTATGAACATTGGCTAAAATGTGAGAGAATAATAAAAAAAAAAAACTGATATAAGCTCTGAACCCTAAAGAATAGCCAAAAACTCTTAAATCACACATTTGATATTCGCATAGTGTGGGGCATGTAAAAAGAGACATATTTGTACCAAGGTCAATGAACCCTGGCTGAAGTATGGAAATGGCATGATCCAATCAAAGGTGATTATATGAGGGCCAAAGGCACTCATATATTCCTTTAAAAGACCCGGATTGAGTGAAAAGGAGTCTTGATATACATACTGGCAAAGTTTTATGTCAATCGAAGAAAAAGCGCCGTGATGTTTATTGTTGGGAGGAAACAGATATGAAAAAAAAAAAATGAAGTAACATTGCAAACACTGTCTCCCCCTCCCACGTCGGCAGACACAGAAATAAAGACAACAAGCTGTAGACACTGGGACTGTACAGAGGCTATGTGTACTGAATGGCCTCTGTGTAAGCACTAGGATGGAGGATAACAGGACAACATACACTCTTGTATTCAACGATGTTCACAGTGGTTGGGGTGGACCCACATGACGTTAGGTAGCAGACGCGGCAGGTCCGGGCCAACAGTGCTCCAGGAACTGTACTAAAGGCTAACTCCCCACACGTTATATCTGGGCCAATCATCGTAGGTTACACGGTCATACGGAGGATCAGAACCAACAGCGTCCCTTGCGACACACCTGATGTTGGAGGCGAGGTTCTCTCGCTGGCTCACCTGCCCGCCTCATACTCCCTGCCAGGGCTGTGCTCTAACCTGGCTGTTGCAGTACACGAACACACACAACTAATAATTGTCGTTTGTCATGAGACATGCGACTGGCAGCGTAGACAAAGGAAAAGATAAATCAAGGCTCTACGCTACTTAGTACCATTTTCAAGGTGGTGCGTCAGTGCATACAAAGTTTGCTTAAAGTTGAAATAATAATAACAATAATAATAATAATAATAATAATAATAATAATAATAATATTAATAATAATAATAATCTTATTCATATTATCATTAGTATCAGTTCATTATCATTATCTTTATCATCATTACCATTATCATTATTATTATTATTATTATTATTATTATTATTATTATTATTATTACTCTTATCATTACTACATAATCGTCACAATAACCATGCATCTGGCAATTTAAGACTTATTCTAAATGCAGTATCTATAAAATGTAATCATTTTATGAAAAATCTTTTTCAGCTCGGGAATACATTAACCAGTTTGGAAACTGGTGAACCTATTACAGCAACGAAATTAGTTTTTAAATAAAATTCCGTTCGTGGCCTGCATTTCAAGCCTACCTGTCGCGTTTATGTGGTCACCACGGCCGGACGCACGAAAGGACACACACACACACACACACACACACACGCACGCACGAATGAACGTATGGACGCACAGACGGACAGACAGACCCCAGAGTGATCACTGTAGCCAGTCCGCATCGCGGTGACCCAACATCCGCCCGTCCAAATCCGGTGACAGGCGAGGTCACAGTGGGAAGGAACCAAGACGTGCTGGGAGGCCGATGACCCACAGCAGAATCAGAGGGGAATGTTATAACGCAGGACGGGTGACTCACCCGGGGCTAGACACGCGTTCCTCACACAACCACACGACAACTCCTTGAGCAGGAAGGGTAGTGCCACCGTCGTGCTCAAGGGTCGTACCGTCGTGCTCAAGGGTCGTACCGTCGTGCTCAAGGACCGTACCGTCGTGCTCAAAGGGCGTACCGTCGTGCTCGAAATCACTATTTCCCGTACCCTTCTGGTGCTGCACGTATTTCACCGGCCAACCCAGACAACTCGAACTACCCACACACGCAGTGGCAGACACGAAGAGACAACTTGACCACGTTTCGTATCGAAAGGTTTACCGATCCCATGAAACTCTCTTCTCCCTCGCCCGCTTTCCATCTTTACTGCTGACTTAACAATACACAGCAGGGAAGGGACACCAGTGCCACACCCTATACTGTATTCCCAGCAGGTAGATGTCTTCTAATCAATACTGATACTTATGCAACACACACACTGACCAATACACAGAAACACCGACAACTCAAAGCGCCTTCTATTGGCTTGACGCGAAACATATTGAAAAGAGATTTCACTAAGAATATATAGTCTATCAAATAATCAATTACTCTGTTTTTTTTTTTCCCACAGAAATTACAATTTTCAATAACTACTTTCCCATAACTACGAAGTACTTGAAAAACAGTTTTCATCCCTCCTTCCGTAGAAAACTTACTCAGTATATTCAAACGAAAGAAAATTTCATTTCATCAAAAACTGTTCCAGGGAAGGTGGGCGGATCTCGGTGCTTTGGCCACACGTCTGCAGACTTGATGATTTGTCGGCACTGATCAAATCTACGGGGTTCGACAACCGCAGTTCCGGAGGCACTGATATCTTTTAACGATCACCACATAAATGATCATCCACGCAAAGATCATTCATGTGATTTTCAGTCCCTTATCGATTAGTCACGTAATGATCAGTCACATGAAGATCAGCTTCGTAATGATCAGTACCATGATCAGCCTCAAAGTGATAAATTACGTGAAGATCAGCCATATATTGATCAGCATTATAATCAGCCACAGTATGATCAGTTACGTAAGGATCAGCCAAATAATAGTTAGCAACATGATCAGCAACATAAATGATCAGCCACATGATCTTCAGAGATCAGAAACGTAACGATCAGCCACAAGATAAGCCACATAATGATCAGCAACATAATCATCAGCGATCTGTACCATAATGATCAACAACAAAATAAAGCACATTATGATCACTATCATAATCATCAGCGATTACCAACCTAATGATCAGGAACATGAACATTCACATAATCATCAGCAACATCATCATTCACATAATCATCAGCGCCAATCAACGTAAAGCTGGGCAACACTACCAGTTCACATTAACCTGAGCTATACGCAGATGAGCTACATACAGTCTTTCCCGTGCCGCAGGTGCATCTCCTGACGTCCGCACCACCAGGAGAACGACGACTCCCGACCGACCATCCCTTTGGGGATGGCTACCCCTGACTTACACAATCTGCCGTGACTTGAAAATATCTGACGAACATCAGGCTCGTTAGATTTTCATAAGTCAGAAATTCCAAAATCATTTTTTGAGAACAAACCTTCGCAAAAACATAAACGAACGAAAGTGATTCATAAAATAATTGCATACAGAAAGTTTACAAGCAGGTGTAGTCTCTCTCTCTCTCTCTCTCTCTCTCTCTCTCTCTCTCTCTCTCTCTCTCTCTCTCTCTCTTTCTGTCTCTGTGGCATCATGCACCACCGAACATCAAGAAAATGTCATTTTAACTTCCCCTTCCCCTGCTCTCGTAGACACTCTACACTTCAATCTTTCTTAAGGTCCAAGAAACTGCGTCAGGAGTGTACTCCTGATGGTGGGGAGAAGCAGGCGGAGAGTGACCCAGTCTACCAAGACCAACGGGAGAGACAGAATCGACAGCGTACCTTCCTTGCGAGACCATCGCCTCAGGTGAATTGCCCTGGGATACCACAGGACACTTTTTAACTTCCCGACAGCACAACGACCCCCGAGTACGACAATACGACCCTTATTGATGGCCTGGTCTTTGACCTGACTTTAATTAAGGGCTGGGCCAAAAGCCAGGCCATTGTACCCGAGGGTTATACTGTTGTGCCCAAGGGCAGCAACGCTTTGCTCAAGGAGGATGCGAAAGCGCCTTTCTAAGTCTAACCTTCGGTAGGTTTCATCATAACAACGATGTCCGGAGCGTCACATCAACACCAATGCGTCATAAGACCACCCAGCCCTACATCCCATCGCTGAATTAAGGGCGCGTGTGAATGTTTTCTTATGGTTGTGGACATATGCAAAGAACTGCTGTAAAGGGAGTGACTGCTGGATAACAGCTATTGTCTCCTTAACTCCCGAACCACTTGAAGCAATTTTCCCACAACGACTCGAACGAATCACCATCCACTGAACCCGTGTATCAAAGTCTCGAAAAACCCCGAGTCGCTGTTCGATTCCCACCAGAACGAGACGTGTGATTCACAGTCGACTAATCCTAAGTCACTGGAAACTGGAAACTGGAAACGTGTGCGTGTGTGCGTGTGTGATGGGGTTTCGTGTGCTCCAGAAAACTACGAGAAAAAACCTGACATTTGCCCTTGATGTACAGTTCCAACGTGCAGTGAGGATTTAAGTCTCACGGATCGAACAGTTTGGCGTCCGTCCAAGAGGAGAGGACATGAATTGCAGCCGGGCTGCGATTCGGGGAGTTTAAAATACTTTGCGATCTGAGAACGGTTCAACCCCCAGGGGTAAATTGTCTGGTCTCCAGAAGCTAAATAAAACGTTCTGATGAACATACAGACGGATGAAGAAAAGGGCGGACGGAGGAATGGATTGACAGACGAATGGATGAACTAATGGATGGATGGATAGACACACGGATGGATGAGCCAACAGATGGACGGACAGTCGAATGGATGAGCCGAAAGACGGACTGACAGACGGATGGATAGATGAACTGACAAACGGACAGGATGTAACTGACTATCCCTCTAGTAACAGCCAGATCAAAAGTGACAGGATATTTTCTTGGCAGACCATACGATTACGGCTTCATGCAGCCGATATTGCTCCAATCGCTAGTTCTATGAATCATGCAACTAACACTGCTTCAGGCGCTGGTTCTATCGTTCATCTAATTAACAAGGATTCAGTTGATGGTTCTGTGGTTCAAGCAATTCACACTGCTCCAGATGTTGGTTCCAAGGTTCACGTTCCTTAACACGGATCCTATCGCTGGCTCTATAGACAAAGCAGTTTCTGACGATAACGACGTTACCAACGAACGGTACGTTGTAGCGGTCACACAAATATAAACAACCACAGACTCTACCATCATGAACACTTAATGTCTATTCACACATGCAGCAGAGATCCGGAGACATGCTTCAGGCCAGTATATTTTCACTTAATAATTTGCACGAATTAAACAAAAAAAACAATGACTTGTTTCTCTCTAGGGCAGAGGAGCAGGGGAGCAGAGGGCCCCATGTGTAGTGTCAGGGCAGCAGCAGCAGCAGCGGGTCTGGCAGACACAAAGCATCCGGGCTATTTCCGGGAAGAGCTAGACACAACGTTCTGACGCCGGGGGAACACACACACACACACAACCACGTGTTTCCTGCAGCCAGACGCCGGCAGGAGGGAGGGGCGAGACGGGCCGCACGAGGGGTCAGACGTCCACAATACCCAGAACTGGTGCTCGTCGGCCGGGCGTGAGGTGAGGCTGGCTGGTGAGAAACCACACTCGTGCCTCGAGGAAGAGTGAAAAATAGAGAGGGGTTTATGGAGACGGACGGAGAGAGAGAGAGAGAGAGACAGTCGAGGACTTCCAGCGGGCCTCGTGCATTAATTCAACACGAACTGTATTTCAGTCAGGTCTTTGGAGCCGGCATGGCTCTGGTGGTTGGGGTGGTAGGGGGAGGCAGACCCACCCTGAGCAGCGTGCAACAGTAGGAAGGCCAGACTGACCCGGGAGTCCCCGGGCCTGGTGCGCCCCACACCCTCTCCCTCGAGGAAGGAGCCATTTGCAATGTGGTATTTCCAATGACAAACCCAGCGGCTGGCCACGGTCCTTCTTCTCCTGTTATACGGACACAAATTGTATTCTCTCTCTCTCTCTCTCTATCTATCTATCTATCTCTATCTATCTACTTATCTCTCTCTCTCTCTCTCTCTCTCTCTCTCTCTCTCTCTCTCTCTCTATCTATCTATCTCTCTACTTATCTTTCTCTCTCTTTCTCTCTCTCTCTCTGGAGTAGGACAGTGAGTGTGTGTCTGCCTACACACACACACACACACGTGCTAATATGGTAAGGTTGGCTCTGTATGGTAACGTGAGAGAAGAGACCGTCAACACTTAGGGTTTGGTCCCGTCAGAGGCTCACATTTCACAGTTTAAGCGTGTGTTTTACTCGTTGTTACATGTCCTATTGCAGGATTCAGGCCTCTCAAGCACGACGCTACGACCCTCCAGTCCGAAAGTACGACTACTAAGCACAATGCTACGACCATCTGGATATGATGGACCTTGCTTGACTCTGATCAAAAGCGAGGTCATCACACCCTCTACAAATCGTAACACAGTGCCCAAGGGTCGTAACATCGTGTTCAAGGGTCGCACATTCGTGCTCGAGCGTCGAAAGGTCGTGCTCAAGGGTCGTACCTCTGTACCCAAGGGGTTCAGAAAGAAATAAAGAATTAATGTTAGCTCTTTTTGTCACTAGGATCACCCGGGAGTGAACACAGAAGTATGATTATTTCCAGCGGTTTCCCCAATTCCTCTCTTGTTCTGAACATCATTTGCGAAGAGATCATACGAACAGATATATCATAATTCACGAGTAAAATGTATACATGTTCAACACGTGATGTAAAACCAGTGATAGTAGCGTCTGGCACCACTACCAACAACCCGTCACACTGGTGTGACGTTGTGCCAAATCTCTTGATAACACTGCTTCCCATGGTGCAATCAGCAGAGCGTCGTCATGCTGGTATGACACAGTGCCAAACCTCATGACAATATTTCCACACATGGTGCCACAAGTAGCTTGTCTCTTTGGCATGACACTGTGCTAAACCTCATGACAGCATATGACCACCTCCCTACTAGCGTCGAGGCTACGCTTCCTACACCAATTCCTCTCTTGAAATATGTCACCTGTAGGAAGGTAGAGAGAAATTCTTCCGTAGCTTATATTCTTCCCTTCTCCTGCATCACATACGGGCCTTCATCTCAGCTTGGCATCAGCGCAAAGCTGTTTTACATAGAGTAAGTACGCCTTCATGAAAAGGAGGAAAAGAAAGAAAAGTCACCTCTGGCGAGGCAGTATCTTTGGGAGTACAGTCTTGTCGAAGAACGTCTCACGCCACAGAAATCCACATTTCCCTACTACTAGCAGGAGCCCGTTCAAGGGCTGCAGGAACTCTGGAAAGAAGTCTATGAGCAATCATAAATACATCTATCTATATGTATATGTATATATATAAAGCGCTTGCTCGCCGTTTTCCGCATAGCAAAGCAGGGCCACGAACAGACGAGCAACTGCCTTATTTGCTCCCATCCACTCTCTATCTGTCATACACATTATGTACCGAAACCAGACCTCCATATCCACAGACCTTTCTGTGGTTTCCCCTGACTGCCTCTTATGCTCTGGTGAATACCTGGTGAAGTCTGGTGTGTGTGTGTGTGTGTGTGTGTTTCTTTTGTCCCCCCCTCCCCAAACCCGGGTTTGGCCCAGGCTGTTGGGTCGGTGTCGCTGGTCGATCAAGCCGTTGAAATCCGCAGCCTGCAGGCTCATGTAGCCCACACAGCCTGGCTGCTCTGGTACACTTAGCAGGTTATATTGTCCAGGGTATTTTTAAGACTCTCTTCTGTGCATCCCATGCTGGTTCTGATTATACCTGGCAAGGTGTTGAAGATTCTTGGGCCCCGGATGTTTAAAGCGTTCTCTCTTTTCGTACACCTTTGGACTTCAGAGGTAGTATTTTTAACAGTCTTCCATGCCTGTCGTGCCAGTCGGATGTTATTTCCGAGTGCAAGTTGGGGACCATGCCTCCCGGGATTTTTCAGCTATAGACGACGATGCACCTCTCCCGTCTGCGCTCCAGGAAGTATGGCCTGAGTGTGATTTCAACCGTTTCCAGTAATTTAGTTCCTTCACCACAATAATACGAGTGGTGAAAGATCTCTGAACACTTTCTAATTCACCAGTTTCTCCCGCCTTGTAGGGTGATGTTAGATCACAGTAATGTTTCTTTCGTGATAGAATTTGCGCCTTGAATGCCATCATCATTGGAATTCTCCTATTGTCATCAAAATCCACAGGGTCCAATCCACCATCCTTCAGGAGGAAGCAACGGTTGTTGTGTTGGTGTTCGCTTAGTGTTTGGTCGCTCGATATCATTGCCCAAAAGTCTTTCACTGTATTCTATTGGTTAATGATAACGTCTGTGTTTGTTCGGTATTCCGTATTGGTTTTGATTTCATTTTCTCTGGACCCCGCTGTTCTCGGCAACCCGGTGAAAGGACTTCTTTTAAATCTCTTCGCAGCCTTTCAGCACCCTTAGCATGTGACGGTCATACTCATTCCTGCGTCATCTGCAAAAGGATGATTCGAAGCTGGGGCTCGTGGTTGCGTCAAGTCAGGCATTGGAATGAGAAACAGGAGGGGTGCAAGTATAATTCCTTGGGGAACTGAGTTTTTCACCGTGGAGTCTCTGGTGTTGGCATGGTTTACGCGTTGTGATTTTTGTTGGTTGAAAAGTTGTGAATCCATCTCATAATTTTTCCGGTTATTCCTATCTTTCGCATTTTATGTACTGTGACACCATTGATCACATTCGTCAAATACTTTTGCGAGGTCTGTGTAAATTGCGTTAGCATTTTGTGTGTATTGTCTAGAGCGTCAACAACCTCATCAGAGTGGTCAAGCAACTGGAAGAGGCAGGATTTTCCCGCTCTATAACCATGGTTTCCTACGTCATGTAGAATGTTGTTCCATAAATTCAATCAGTTTGCCTCTTAGGAATCTCTCGAAGATTGTAATAGTGTGCGACGTTAGTGTTATCGTTTCAGCCTACTAGTAACACCTAGTCCTCTGTTTATCGCATCGCTCCAATTTGCTCTTTCCCATTCACGCCTCACACCCTCCTTCATGTTCAAGCCCCGTTCACCTAAAGCCTCTTTCACTCTATCTCTCCGTCTCATGCTCGGCTTTCCACATTTTGTTCCCTCTACTTCTGATGCGTAAACCCTCTTTGCCAGTCACTTCTTACTTATCCTCTCCGTATGTTTAAACCTTTTCAGCACAACCTTTTTCAGCTTCCTCAAAAACATTCTTCTTACTACCACACTTAAATCTTATCATTTCTTACCCAATTAATCCTTCTCACTACCCATACTGTTCTCAAGCATTTCACTTCCACCCTCTTCCATAT
>JAYMFT010297564.1:0-10286 GCA_038088735.1 Panulirus argus | reverse complement strand
AAAATATATATATATATATATATATATATATATATATATATATATATATATATATATATATATATATATATTGAAATCAATTTATTCTAGACTACATTTGGAAAAAAAATGGTGGCTTATGCAAAGCATCTTGAGAATTAGAGCAGTGGTACATGGCACCCATATAACTGCTGACCCCTGCATTGATGGGAGATTCAATTTCCAAGTACAGCAGAATTAAGTGGAAGAAAAATCATGCATTGATGTGGTATACACTCAGTTTAAATGGTGGTGGGAGCAAAAATTTCAGTATCTCAGCATTGTGGAAAGGATTAAATGTCTGTAACACACTGGTTTTAAATGTTTTTGTCTGTTCATATGGCTTGAAATACAAATTTCTAATACTTCAAATTTTGTTAATCTTGCCCATCTTGCTGTGGCACCTTATTAACCTGTCCAGCACTTAAAGGATTAACATTTCTTATGATGTGGTGTTTTGTTAATCTTGCCCATCTTGCTGTGGCACCTTATTAACCTGTCCAGCACTTCAAGGATTAACATTTCTTATGATGTGGTGTTCTCATAATGAAAGTACAATAATGACTCCTAAACCTCTTTTACACATAGATTAATGCTGTTTATTACTTGTTACACCAAGGTTATATCAAGACCTTTCACTGTGTCCCATTTTCATTACTTTGTATTTGCTTGGCTTGAACTTCATGAACTATGAAAAGCACCAGCTATGGACCTTGTTTGAGGCCCCTATTAAACTGAAGCAATTATCCTCTTTCCTTATTTCTCTTATTCTTCTGTGTGTGTTTGTGTGTGTGTGTGTGTAAATACCTAATTCCAAAGAATGGAAAGGGAGTTTTGCTCTACTGGGCATGACATGATGCTCTCTTAATGAAATTTTCCAAGGATGGATAATAATGAGGCTATTTCTATATCTAATGGTTTCATTCCTGGCCAAAACACTGAGGTTTAGGTTCTTGACTTCATTATCAAATACAGAAAAGATTCTTGTGTCCACACATGGCATCTGATTAACTAACTTTCCTAATAGAGCACAAGGTTATAAGGAAAAGAATTCTCATAAGAAGACATTAAGAAGTTAAGCTGCTATCAAAACTGCAGGTTGAACCTCTGTAATCCATCAACTTTGGGACCTGACCACTGCCAGACCTCAGAAAATGCCGTAAGACAGACACTGACTCCTAAAGGAACCCCTATGTAAACATCTTCCCAAACCCTAGTCTTGCCAGGTCACTCCACATACATATTGCTGTGTTATCAAAAGTAGAACAGAGCTTAAAACATGAAACAATAAAACCAATAATGCTTCCAAACAAGTTCTGCTTTGGGGTGTGTCAAACAATTATACAAAATAAAAAATATTTTACACTTTGGATCAAGGCTACCAGAGTTAAGCCACATCCAAACTATCAGGCAGTTCCCTCACCGGGCAAAGTTTGTCAGGCATGCCTGTGTTGTTGTCCACACTGTTGAGGTGGTTGGGCAGTCAAGTTGTACAGCAGCCAGTAGGTGGTTGGCAGGCCATGAGTGCAGTATCATTATGTGCAGCAAAGTTGAAAGGGAAAAAACAGTGCTGTGCAGCATACTGACTGCTGTGTGTGTAAAAATGAAAGAAAGAACAGTGCTGAAAACTATATGGTGTAATGAATGGTAACTTTTTGTGACTGGCAGCACCGCTGCTCCAGACCCAGCGTCAGACCACCAGGCAGTCTGATATCACTCAACTACGGGCAAGGGCAATCCACTGATTAGCCTGTCAAAGTTGCCACAAAGTGTCTGATGACGGACTTAACACTCGTGCCTGCTGGGCACTGCTTGATAGTGTGGATGCTCCTTTACAGTGTGCTCTAGCTTCACGCATGAAGTACTTTTCAAACCGTTCAAGAAAAAGTTTAGTTGTTATCCATCCATTTTTAGTACCATGGTAGATAAGGGGAAGAATTTTCATCCCTTTAGAGCCCTCAAGTAAACACTCTTTCAAATTACCATCAGCTTGGTTTCATGTGTTCCTGCAGCACTGAAAATTGTTACCCTATCTTTGGAATCCTTACCTCCAGATGGAGACTCCTCAATTCTTGGGAAACGGTTTTTTGTGGCATACGACACCAATACAAGGCAGATTCGTCAGCATTATACACTCATTCTGGGGCTAAATTTTCTACTACCACTAACTGCACAAATTAATCCACAAACTTTGTCGTAACAAAGCATCTCCCCAGAAATGCTTACACCTTCATTACATTGGAGCTTAAACCGCTTTATAACTACACTGTATAATTCTGTACTCCTGGCACATTTCAAAGTCTTCCAAAACTTTAAACTTTTCTGGCTTTCACTTTCATCAAAAAACTTAAAAATCTGCTCCTTTTGTTTTTTTAAGTCATACACAGTTGACGATTCATTTGCACAGTACTTACACAAAGTTTTTACAGAAGTTCTTTTATCAAATTTTCTCAGTAACACCACCTTTTCAAGCATCAATAATGATTTAAGATTACACTTCTTAGCACTATCACCATCTGCACTTCTTGGTCTCTTGGATGACATTCTGAAGGGCTAAAATACTGCTAAATATAAGAAACTAACAGGACTCAATTAGCTCAGCTGCAGTGTAAACAGATTTTGGAGCCTTATTGCCGCTAATGTGCTAACAGCACCACCCTGGTGGCAGATCCACAAACTGTGGTGGCAGATTCAAAATGTGCCAGAGCATGAGAGTTGCCAGACCTCAGAACATCAGATTAGAGAGGTACAACCTGTATTAGGCTCATACTTAGGCTGAAAAGGAGTGACAACTGGTTTATTCCAGAGGGGGCCTGTAAAATTTGTACCAAAAGTCAAAGACATTGGTTCTAGAAGGGCATTTTTATTAGAGACAACAGTGTTACTAACCATCTTTCTGTCATTAAGCAAGCTACAGAAGATCTCTAAACATAAGGCTTCCATACCTTCCTAGGTGTCAAAACCCCTATGAGATGAAATGATTTCCAGGCCAATTGGTACCATCCCTAAGTAGAAGGGCAAATGTTATGTAGAAGGTTATTTGTTAAGCATTTCCCAAACCTCTGTCTGCTGAAGTGTTTGACAAAATTCATACGTGTAAATTCCAGAAACCAAGACTTAAATTAAATTCAGGCTCCAACAATATAGTAGAGATGGTCTATAAGAACCTAAGAAATTATCCTTGGTGTATGGTAAAGCTGAAGGAGTTTCTGGCACAATGGTTGGTTGTCCCACCTGAGGCTACCAGTATTATAAATTCTTGAAAACCAGTTAGTTTGAGAAGAACTTGGTCCAGTAGATGAACCAGGGAAAAGGGATAAATCTGGTTTCCATAATTCCAGTCAATAAAAAGAGAATCTGTGTGAACTGCCTATAAATCTAAAAATGCAGAAACATAAAACGAGAGTAATACATTTGTTCTAGTGACAGAGATGCACTTGAGATGCTACTCCTAAGGATAGGACACAATTGAAAGCCTCCTTTCCTACCAACATCTCTGCTGACATGCTTGACCTCAAGAAGGCACTGCCCAGACAATGCATCCTCCTTTGAGATAAGAGACCTCGAGAAAATAGGTTCTTGGACAATCATGGCCAGGCATAGATTCTTATGGCAAACTCTAGGAGGAAGGGATTAGGAAGGGTCTCTGTTCATCAGGAACTGGACGATGAAGAGCCATGGGACTAACAAATACTTTGTGCTGATATGATAGGATTTCTGTATCCTTAGTGAATGGCCTGAAGCTACATGAATTTCTGAAGAACTGAAGCCCCAACCTGAATCTAAGGCATCTATCCACAGCCTCAGAGAAGTAGCAGGAAGACTCCAGGGCAAGGCCTTTGGAAGTTGTTTTTGTCTACCAAACTAAAGATCCTGGGGAAGTGATTCTACAAGGTCTTCAATTGTTGCATGAATGATGAGGTTTACCTTAAAGGAAACTTTTCTTGCCTGTAGCTCCACCATGTTCATTGCAAAGAAATGTAAAACTGAACTTTCCAAAAAAACTGATGTAGCTGATGCCAAGACAACAAGGTCTGGAACCATAACGCAATCATGGGATTTGCAAAATCCCAAACTTTATCCTTGGGGACAAAAAGAAAGGCAGTCTGTGTGTTCCACTGTTCCTAGCTATGAAAAGATTTGGATGCAAACTGTATGGGACTTACTTCATTTCATAAATTTGATATCATGAAAAGTCTCCATCACTTGAAGCCCTTGTCGGCACATTCCTTCTTTGAGGGTGAAATTACCAAAAGTCACTGAGGTAAACCTATTGCTTTGAGGGATGGAAGTCTTAAGAGCAAGGATGAGATTACTCTGGAAAAAATTCAGGGGGCTATGAATGAACAAGGTATGCATACTAATCTTGGGGGCTATGAATAAACAAGGTATGCATACTAATCTTGAATGCCAAAAACTTCATTATTCTAGGATGTACTGGAATATGCCAACAGGCATTCTTATAACCTAAGTAGAGTGTCCAGTACTGTTAGTTTAACTGAAAGGTTTGGTGAACACTTTGTAATGAGGTCATCTTGAACCTTTGGTTCAGAATGTGGGTCTTTAGAAAATAAAAATCTAAAATTTTCTTTTCTTTTTTCATTTTGATTCTCATTTTCTGACTGGAAAAAGAGCACTGATAAAGACTGGACCCACTGCTGGTTCTATGACATTCTTGCCTAACATCTCAACCATCCATGTCCATAATTGCAGTCAAGGGTTGTCCATTAATTTCTCTTGACACAGGTGGCTGCAAATCCAACTCTACCCTAGGCCTCTTCTCAACATTAGATACACCCATGTTCAAACATGAAAAACTCTGGAGCTATTTTGAGGTTAATTCACCTGAACATCCAGATTGATGGCCTTAAAAGGGCTGCTCTGAAGGAGTAACTCTGTCTGTGGGAGAGTGGTTCTCAAATACTTCCTCAAAAAATACTGAGACTAGCTGTCAGATCTCTATGAGGGTTTGCTTGTCATCAAACATATTCTTACTCCAATAAGATAATGTGGAAGAAAAGTCCTGACAGCATCCAATACCAAGCTCCCTGGGAATTAACATCTAACTTACATGAACCTTCAGACAGCAAGTGGGCTCCATGATAACGAACCACGACAGACAGCCAAAATTTAAGGAGAAAGGAGGTTCAACTTTTTCCTAGATGAACTGGAAGCTAGCATGGATTCTCCTGAAACTACTCATTACGAGATTCAAACTTCCAAAGCTACCTACCATATTATTGTTCATTATGAGCGAACATGTTTTTGGATTGTTGTAGTATATTATCAGACTGAAATCCTTGTCTTTATCAATCACTTAGAAGTATAAGAATACCAATGCAATATTGGGGACTGTCAGCCCCACCACATAAACTAAATTTGATATACAACCTGCACCCTAAGTTGCCACCTCTCACTTCACTTACATGAAGGTGGAATCAAATAACATCATGAACAAAATCATGGAACGAAATTAATGAGGGAGATTACAGTGAATAACACCAAAATCATTACTAGCTGCAATAATCAGAGGAGACTACAGATACTAGAAGCCATTCACATTAGAGAGAAAGCATCTGCCATTAACATCCAGACAAAGATGACCATCGCCATACAACTCTTTGATGGCCCGCCAATAGGGTATAGACCTAATACCTTTTTATGACAGATGGGACAAGTCACTGACCTACCACAAGCTACCAAGCCTGCCATTTCTGGATAGGAGGAGTGCATCACTGACCAACACAGGCCCGAGTTATGAAGGTCAGAGAGAATCATACAAGCCCGAACTGACCTCAACTCCACATCCGGAAAATTTTGGTCTTGCCTGACCCAACTTTGTGTATATAGTTATGGACTTTCTATATCCCTACCTCGTTTAATATTGTTCTTCTGTATTTTTTCAACAGTAAGTTTTTCTATATTTCTGTTTCCGTATTGTGTATTCAGATTGTAACTCACACTATCCTTCATGATATTGTTAATTTGTATTGCTTTTAGTGTTTTCCCTTACTTTTTGTGTTTTACATATCAAATCCAAGTTTTGTGATGCATTTTTTTTCTCTTTTTTTTGTAGATTCCTAATGATGTCTCTGTGAAGGCAAAAGCTTGATTGAAATAAAACGGAAAATTTTGGACAACTGCTGTCTAAGCACCCAGCTAATGGTAGAATAATACTGAGAAAATTGAAAACATAAGAAAGAAGATTAATAACTCTAAATATGCCGTCATATTCAATTCTATGTGCATTAGAGAAAACCTGCTCCCAGCTTTCACTAATACTTCCCATGTAATCCCTGCATGTTGTAGAAGGTGACTAAACGGGGCGGTAGCGGGGGGCTGGAAACCTTCCCCTTCTTGTATTTCAATTTCTAAAAAAGTAAACAAAAGGAGTCAAGCAGGGAGTGCTCATCCTCCTTGAAGGCTCAGATTGGGGGTGTCTGAATGTGTTTGGATGTAACCAAGATGAGAAGAAAAGAGAGACAGGTAGTGTGTTTGAGGAAAGAAACATAGATGTTCTGGCTCTGAATGAAACAAAGCTGAAAGGTAAAGGGGAAGAATAGTTTGGAAACATCTTGGGAGTAAAGTCAGGGGTTGGTGAGAGGATAAGAGCTATGGAAGAAGTAGCACTACTCCTTGAGCAAGAGATGTCCGAGTGTGTGATAGAGTGTAAGGAAGTTAACTGTAGATTGATGTGGGTAAAACTGAAAGTGGATGGGCGAGAGATGGGTGATTATTCGTGCTTATGCATCTGGTCATAAGAAGAAAAATCATAAGAGGCTTTGGGAGCAGCTGAGTGAATGTGTCAGCAGTTTTGGTGCACGAGACCAGGTATTAGTGATGGGCGATTTGAATGCGAAGGTGAGTAATGTGGCAGTTGAGGGTATAGTTGGTATGCATGGGGTATTCAGTGTTGTGAATGGAAATGGTTAAGAGCTTGTGGATGTGTGTTCTGTAAAAAGACTAGTGATTAGGAATACCTGGTTTAATAAGTCAGATATACACAAGTATATGTATATGAATAGGAAAAATGGTCAACAGGCATTTTTTGATTACAAATTAATTGATAGGCATGTAAAAGATAATTGTGGTTGTAAATGTGTTAAGGGGGGCAGCTGGTGGGATGTCTGATCACTATCTTGTGGAGGTGAAGATGGAGATTTGTAGAGGTTTTCGAAAAAGAAGAGAGAATGTCGGGGAGAAGAGAGTGGAGACAGTAAGTGAGGTTCGAAAGGAGAAATGCGTGAAGAAATACCAGGAGAGATTGAGCATAGAATGACAAAAGATAAGAGCAAACGAAGTGAGGGGAATGGGTGAGGAATGGGATGTATTTAGGGAAGCAGTGATGGCATGTGCAAGAGATGCATGTGGCATAAGAAAGGTGGAAGGTGGGCAGATTAGAAAGGGTTGTGAGTGGTGGGATGAAGAAGTCAAGTTGCTAGTGAAAGAGAAAAGAGAGGTATTTGGACGATACTTATAAGGAAGGAGTGCAAATGACTGGGAGATGTATACGAGAAAGTGGCAGGTCAAGAGGAAGGTGCAAAGGTTGAAAAAGAGGGCAAATGAGAATTGGGGTGAGAGGGTATCATTAAACTTTAGGGAGAATAAGAAGATGTTTTGGAAGGAGGCAAATATTGCACGAAAGACAAGAGAATGAATGGGATCATTAATGAAGGGGACAAGGGAGGAAGTGATAACAGGTAGTGATGGAGCGAGGAGTTGGAGTGAGTATTTTGAAGAATTGTTGAATGTGTTTGATGACAGAGTGGCAGATGTAGGGTGTCAGGGTGGTGTGTGAAGTCAGAGAGTCAGGGAGACTTGTTTTGTGAAGCAAGAAGAGGTGGTTAAAACCTTTCAGAAAGTTGATTGGTTGGTAAGAATATTCAGTGTATGTATGGATCATGATGAAATGTCTCAGGATTGGCAGAATTCATGTATAGTGCCACCTTACAAAGGCAAAGGAGATAAAGGTGGGTGTTCAATCTAAAGAGGCATAAGTTTGCTGAGAATATCTGGAAAATTGCATGGGAGGGTACTGATTGAGAGGGTGAACGCATGTACAGAGCATCAGACTGGGGAGGAACAGTGTGGTTTTAGAAGTTATGGAGGATGTGTGGATCAGATATATACTTTCAAGAATTTATATGGGAAATACTTAGAAAAAAAACAGATGGATTTGTATGTGGCATTTATGGATCTGGAGAAAGCATACGATAAGGATGATAGAGATGCTCTATGGAAGTAAGCTGCTAGAAGCAGTGAGAAGTCTTTATCAAGGGTGTAAGGCAAGTGTATGAATAGGTAGAGAGGAGAAAGATCGGTTGAAATTAAAGGTCATTCTGTGGTAGGGCTGTGTGATGCCACCATGGTTGTTTAATTTGTTTATGGATGGGGGGTTAGAGATATAAATGCAAGAGTTTTGGAGAGAGAGGTGAGCATGCAGTCTGTTGAGGATGAGAGGGCCTGGGAAGTGAGTCAATTGTTGTTCGCTAATGATACAGCAATGGTGCCTGATTCAAGTGAGAAACTGCAGAAATTAGTGACTTTGTTTGGAAAAGTGTGTGAAAGGAGAAAGTTGAGAGTAAATGTGAATAACAGCAAGGTTGTTAGGTTCAGCAGGGTTGAGGGACAAGTTAGGATGTAAGTTTGGAGAAAAATTGAAGGAAGTGAAGTGTTTTAGATATCTGGGAGTGGACTTGGCAGCAAGTTGAACCATGGAAGCTGAAATGAGTCATAGGGTGAAGGAGGGGGAGAAGGTTCTGGGAGTGATGAAGAAAGTGTGGAAAGAGAGAACATTATCTCAGAGAGCAAAAATGGGAATGTTTGAAGAAATAGCAGTTAAAACAATATTATATGGTTGCATGGCATGAGCTACAGATAGGGTTGTGTGGAGGGTGGATGTGTTTTTAATAAAATGTTTAAGGACAATATATGGTGTGAGGTGGTTTGATTAAGTAAGTAATGAAAGGGTAAGAGAGATGTGTAGTTATAAAAAGAGTGTGGTTAAGAGAGCAGAAGAGGGTGTATTGAAATGGTTTGGACATATGAAGAGAATGAGTGAAGAAAGGTTGACAAAGAGGATATATGTGTCAAAGGTGGAAGGAACAAGAAGCGAGAAACCAAACTGAAGATGGAAGGAGGGAGTGAAAAAACTTTTGAACAATCGGGGCCTGAACATGCAGGAGGGTGAAGGGCATATACAGAATAGAGTGAATTGGAATGATGTGGTATACTGGGGTTGACATGCTGTCAATGGACTGAACCTGGGCATGTGAAACGTTTGGGGTAAACCATAGAAAGGCCTGTGGAGTTTGGATGTGGATAGGGAGCTGTGATTCCGGTGCATTACACACGACACCTAGAGACCGAGTGTGAGTGGACTGGGCCTTTTTTTGTCTGTTTCTTGGCGCTACCCCGCTGACGCAGGGGGAGGCGATGCTTCCTCCTGTGGGGTGGGGTGGTGCTGGGAATGGATGGAGTAGAGCAAGTATGAATATGTGCATGTGTATATGTGTATATGCATGTGCGGGACAAGCGATCCAATCTGAGAGCAACATGCCAAGGCGTCCAACTGGGTGACCATCACTTGCTGGGAACATGGTCCCGCCGGATGTTGGAATCAGTATCTCCTAAGGAACACAGTTGAACGATCAAAACGTTGAGGTATGTCTCAACTCTAAACAGTTTGTTTCCATACAATGCTGTTTTCCAGATTTATCGTGATACATAATAGATACATAGAGATATATTGAGGATGGGACCCAAGTCGAAAGACAAAATCCATTTATGTTTCATATACACCTTAAACACATAGCCTGAAGATAATTTACACAATATATTCTATAATTTTACGCATGAAACAAAGTCTGTGCAATAGTGAACCATCATAAAGCTAAGGTGTCACAACCTCAGCTGCCCATGTGGACAATCTGTGGTTGTTTGGCACCTTCATTCCTGACTCTGAATATATATGCTACTGATAAGGAATCATATTGTTACACTTATTCACATATAAGTATTTAACAGTAAAAAATATGAAATACCATTAATAAAATGAAAAATAATGTGTTTAGCAGTGGAATTTTTCACTTGTAATGTCATGTCGCCACTCAAAAAGTTTCAGATTTTGGAGAATGTTGGATTTTTGGATTAGGGATGCTCAACCTGTGTGTGTGTGTGTGTGTGTGTATATATATATATATATATATATATATATATATATATATATATATATATAGTGAGAGAGGGGTGATCATTAGTGCTTATGC
>JAYMFT010297553.1:0-10286 GCA_038088735.1 Panulirus argus | reverse complement strand
ATATATATATATATATATATATATATATATATATATATATATATATATATATATATATATATATTCTTTATATACGTATTCGCCATTTCCCACATTAGCGAGGTAGCATTAAGAACAGAGGACTGAGCTACACAACACTATTTTTTTCCTTTCAACTTTGCTGCGTATGGTGATACCACACTCATGTTTTGCTAACCACCTACTGGCTACGGTACGATTTTACTGACCAGCCACCTCAACAGTGTGGACAACAACACAGGCATGCTAGACAGACTTTGCCCGGTGAGGGTACAGCCCGCTGGGAACTGCCCGATAGTGTGGACGTGGCTTAACTTTGTTGGCCTCGATCCAAAGTGTAAAATATTTTTGATTTTATATAACTGTTTGACACACCTCAAAGCAGAACCTTGTTTGGCAGCATTATTGGTTGTATTATTTCATGCTTTTAGCTCTGTTCTACCCTTGATAACACAGGAATATATGTGGAATGAGCTGGCAAGATTACGGGTTGGGCATGTTTATATAGGAGGTTCCCTTAGGGGTTAATGTCTGTTTTCCAGCCTTTTCTGAGGTCTGGCAGTAGTCAGGTTTCAAGGCTGACAGATTTCAGAGGTTCAACCTGTGGTAGTTTCATTTTAAAATACAGACAAACACTTTACATGTGCTGGGGTTTTACATGTGCTGGGTTTTTTAGTGTTTCAGACTATATAGGATACCTGCAGCCTCTGGGAAGCACCTCCTTGGAGTTGCCCTCTGCCAGCTGCTGTTCAATGGTTATGTACAAAATGCTAAGAAGCAGCACTGGAGTCTAGCAGTATTGCCAGGGAGTAAAAGGGATAAGCGATTGAGATTGATGGCACTGAATGTAAATGGGATGAAGGTTGAGAATATATGGAGGGAGTATGTGGAGAAATTTAAATGTCATAGTTTGGATGTGCTGGGGATTAGGGAAACCCATATCCTTGGGCAGAGTGAAAATGAAAATGATGAATGCAAGTTATGGAAGGGCATGGAAGGAGGAATGGTATGGATGGAAGATGAATGAAAAGTACCAGGGAAGAATGAAAAAGATGTACAGTTATGTTATGATGGAGAGTATGGATGAGTATTATGGAGCATGGATGGAGTGGATCAAGAATAGTGTGGGTGAAAGGAATGATTAGAATTTTGAAGTAAGTATGGGTATGCATGAATATGCTTGTCAATATGAAGAACGTGCAAGGTAAGGATGAAATGGAGCATTTTGGAGAAATTTGAATGACTATATAAATGGTTTTGAGATGGATAGACAGCTGGTTGTAATTAGTGATGTGAATGTGAAGGTGTGGTGTGATGAAATTAGTGAGATAGTTGATAAATAGGAAGTACCTGGAATGATTGATAATGGAAGTTATCTATGTTTGTCTGTGCCAAGAGGGGTTTATTCCTTTCATACTCCTTTTTTCAGCATAAGATGATCTATAGGTATACATGGATGAGAAATAATGGAAGAGAATAGCAAAAGTGTTTGATTGACTATGTGGCAGTGAATGAAAGGTTGAGAAAGGCTGTGCTAGGGAAGTAAAGGTATGGTGCAAGGAAGAATGGAGAGGTAAAAGTGTTGGCAAGTAAGAAAATTAATCAGAAAGAATGTAAGGAGGAATATGAAAGGAGTCTTACTGAAAATTTAGAAGGAAGTGCCGTACATTTTGGGATACAGTCATGTGTGATTGAGGTGTTTAAGATGTTTAGAGAAAGACTGCTAAAGGTTGAAGAATTTGTAGTTGGATACAAGGCTGTGAGATATAGGAATAAAAAGGGAAATGCATGGTGGGCAAATGAGGTAATGCTGTGGAAGAGAAGAAAATGGCATATGGTAGATTGCTTAAAAGGAATGTAATAGTGGGATTTCAGCTAAGAAGGAGGTAACAATATAAGATGTGGAAGTGGAATGCTAAGAATCTGATGGAGGAAAGTAAAGAAAGAGCAGATGAAGATTTTCGAAGAAACTTGAGTGAAAAGTTTAGGAAAAATAAGAAATTGTACTGGAAGGAGATGACAAAGGAAAAAGGTGGATGCAAGCATGGAACTGTTAATGGGAGAAGTAAGGAAGGGAAGTTGCTGAATCAAAAGGAGGAAGGGAAAGGAGGATGGAGAGAGTATTTTGAAGAACTGGTGAATGTGGGAGAAGGTGAAGCAGCAGTTGTTACATGCATGGGTATGGAGGAGGGAAGGAAGAGGATACAAGTGCAAGGGCTTGAAGAGAAAAGGGAGGTAAAATGGATAATAATGAGGCTGAAGGTAGGAAAGGCACCTGTAGTGGATTGGATTATGGCTGAAATGCTGAAGTATGGAGGAAGAAGTGTGACAGTGGATGCATTTGATTTGTAATTTAGCATGGAAATAGAAGGCTGTGCCTGAGGATTGGGTGAAAGCTGTTAATATTCCTTTATTCATTGGAAAAGGTGCCAAGGATACATGTAGCGATTATAGGGGAATAAGTCTGTTAAGTATACCAGAAAAAGTGTATGCAAAAGTTTTGATTTATAGTGATGGAAGTAAACAGAATGCAGAATAAGTGGGGAGCAAGGGAATTATGGGAAAGGTAGGAGATGTGTGCATAGAAATTTTGTGTGAAAATGACTGTGGAAAACCAATGATGTCCATCAGGCAGGCCCCATCAGTGATGTCTATCAGGCTGGCCCCACCGGTGATGTCCATCAGGAAGGCCCCACCAGTGATGCCATCAGACAGGCCACATCAGTGATGCCCATCAGGAAGGCCCGACCAGTGATGTCCATCAGAAAGGCTCCATCAGTGACATCCATCAGACAGTGATGTCCATCAAGCAGGCCCCACGAGTGATGTCCATCTGGCAGGCCCCACCAGTGATGTCCATCAGGCAGGCCCCACCAGTGATGTCAATCAAACAGGCCCCATCAGTTATGTCCATCAGGCGGGCCCCACCAGTGATGTCCATCAGGAAGGCCCCACCATTGATGTCCATCAGGAAGGCCCCACCAGTGATGTCCATCAGACAGGCCCAACCAGTGATGTCCAACAGGCAGGCACCTACAGTGACGTCCATCAGGTGACGTCCATCAGGCAGGCCCCACCAGTGATGTCCATCAAGCAGGCCCCACCAGTGATGTCCATCAGGCAGGCCCCACCAGAGATGTCCATCAGGAAGGCCCCACCAGTGATGTCCATTAGGCAGGTCCCACCATTGATGACCATCAGGCAGGCCTCAACAGTGATGTCCATCAGGCAGAACCCACCGGTGATGTCCGTCAGGTAGGCCTCGCCAGTGATGTCCATCAGGCAAGCCCCATGAGTGTTGTTCATCAGGAAGGCCCCACCAGTGAAGTCCATCAGGCAGGCACCACCAGTGATGTCCCTCAGGGAGGCCCCACCAGTGATGTCCATCAGGCTGGCCCCGCCAGAAATGTCCATCAGGAGGCCCCACCAGTGATGTCCATCAGACTGGCCCCACCAGTGATGTCCATATTGCAGGCCCCACCAGTGATATCCATCAGGCAGGCCCCACCAGTGATGCCCATCAGGCAAGTCCCAACAGTGATGTCCATCAGACAGGACCCACCAGTGATGTCGGTCAGGAAGGCCTCGCCAGTGATGTCCATCAGGCAAGCCCCACGAGTGTTGTTCATCAGGATGGCCACATCAGTGAAGTCCATCAGGCAGGCCCCACCAGTGATGTCCATCAGGGAGGCTCCACCAGTGATGTCCATCAAGAAAGCCCCACCAGTGATGTCCACCATGCAGAACCCACCAGTGATGTCCAACAGGTAGGCCCTACTAGTGGCGTCCATCAGGCTGGCCCCACCAGTGATGTCCATCGGGAAAGCCCCGCCAGTGATGTCCATCAGGCAGGCCCCACCAGTATGTCCATCAGGCATGCTCTACCACTGATGTCCATCAGGCAGGCCCCACCAGTGATGTCCATTAGGCAGGCCCCATCAGTGATGTCCATCAGGTAGTGATTTCCATCAGGTAGGCCCCACCAGTGACGTCCATCAGGCTGGCCCAACTAGTGTCGTCCAACAAGCTGGCCCTACCAGTGATGTCCATCAGGCAGGCCCCACCAGTGATGTCCATCAGGCAGGCCGCACTAATGTTGTCCCTTGGGCACGCCCCATCAGTGATGTCCATCAGACTGTGACGTCCATAAGGTTGGCCCCACCAGTAATGTCCATCAGGCAGGCCCCACCAGTGGTGTCCAACAGACAGGCCCCACCAGTGATGTCCATCAGTTAGGCCCCACCAGTGACGTCTATCAGGCTGGCCCCACCAGTGATATCCATTAGGAAGGCCCCAACAGTTATGTCCATCAGGCAGGCCCCACCAGTGATGTCCATCAGGCAGTGATGTCCATCAGGTTGGCCCCACTAGTGACGTCCATCAGGCTGGCCCCACCAGTGTCGTCCAAGAGGCTGGCCTTACCAGTGATGTCCATCAGCAGGCCTCACCGGTGATGTCCATCAGGCAGTGATGTCCATCACGTTGGCCCCACCAATGACGTCCGTCAGGCTGGCCCCACCAGTGTCGTCCAACAGGTTGGCTCCACCAGTGATGCCCATCAGGCTGTGATGTCCATCAAATGGACCCCCAACAGTGATGTCCATCAGGTAGGCCCCACCAGTGACGTCTATCGGGCTGGCCTCCCCAATGATGCCCATCAGACAGGCCCCACCAGTGATGTCCAACAGGCAGGCCCCGCCAATGATGTCCATCAGGAAGGCTTCACTAGTGATGTCCATCAGGCAGGCTCCACCAGTGATGTCCATTAGGCAGGCCCCATTAGTAATGTCCATCAGGCAATGATGTCCATCAGGTAGGACCCACCAGTGACGTCCATCAGGCTGGCCCTACCAGTGATGTCCATCAGGCAGGTCCCACCGGTGATATCCATCAGGAAGGACCCACCAGTGATTTCCATCAGGCAGGCCCCACCAGCGTTGTTCCTTGGGCAGGCCCCATCAGTGATGTCCATCAGACTGTGACGTCCAACAGGCTGGCCCCACCAGTAAAGTCCATCAGGCAGGCCCCACCATAAGGAGGGCTCCACCAGTGATGTCCATCAAGCAGGCCCCACCAGTGTTCTCCCTTGGGCAGGCCTCATCAGTGATGTCTATCAGACTGTGACTTCCATCAGGCTGGCCCCACCAGTGATGTCCATCAGGTAGGCCCCACCAGTGACGTCCATCAGGCTGGCCGCACCAGTGATGTCCAACAGGCAGGCCCCACCAGTGATGTCCATCGACCAACCCCCACCGGTAATGTCTATCAGGCTGGCCGTACAAGTTATGTTTGGAACGCGAGGACGTATTCATTGTCTTGGGAATTAATTTCCAAATTCCTGCTATCCTTGGGCAACGCACAAGTCCCTGTTATCCTGGAGCATCTCACACGTCACTGCTATCCTGGAGCAATACAGAATTCCCTGCTATCCTAGAGCAATACACATGTCCCTGCTATCATGGAGCAACACAGGAGCCCCTGCTGTCCTGAAGCAACACACAAGTCCCTGCTATCTAGGAGCGACACGAGAGTCCCTTCTATCCTGCAGTAACACACAAGTCCCTGCTATCTTGGAGCAACGCAAAAGTCCCTGCTATCCTGTAGTAACTCACAAGTTCCTCCTGTCCTGGAGCAACACAGGAGTCCCTACTATCTTGGAGCAATACAGGAGTCTCTGCTATCCTGTAGTAACACACAAGTCCCAGCTGTCCTGGAGCAACACAGGAGTGCATGCTATCTTGGAGCAACACGGGAGTCCCTGCTATCCTGGGACAACGTAGGAGTCCCCGCTACCCTGAAGCAACACACAAGTCCCTGTTATCCTGGAGCAACAAAAGAGTCCCAGTTATCCTGGAGCAACACAGGAGTCCCCGCTATCCTGGAGTAACTCACAAGTCCATGCTATCGTCGAGCAACACAGAAGTCCCTCCTATCCTGAAGCAGTACAGGAGTCCGTGCTATCCTGCAACAACACACGTCCCTGTTATCCTAGAGCAACAAAGGAGTCCCTGCTATCCTGGAGCAACACAGGAGTCCCTGCAATCCTGGGACAACATATGAGTCCCCGCTATCCTGTAGCAACACACAAGTCCTTGCTATCATGGAGTAAAATAGGAGTCCCTGCTTTCCTGGAGTAACTCGCAAGTCCCTGCTATCGTCGAGCAACACAGGAGTCCCTACTATCCTGGAGCAACTTAGGAATCCCCGCTGTCCTGGGGCAACACACGTTCCTGTTATCCTGGAGCAACACAGGAGTCCCTTCTATCCTAGAGCAACTTACAAGTCCCTGCTATCCTGGAGTAACATTGGAGTCACTGCTATCCTAAAGTAACTCGCAAGACCCTGCTATCCTGGAGCAACACAGGAGTCCCCGCTATCCTGGGGCAACACATGTCCCATCAATCCTGGAGCAACACAGGAATCCCTGCTATCCTGGAGTAACTCGCAGTCCCTGCTATCCTGGAGCAACACATGAGTCCCTGCTATCCCTGAGCAACATACAAGCCTCTGCTATCCTGGAACAACACAGGAGTCCCTGATATCCTGGAGCAACACAGGGTTTTCCTGCTATCCTGGAGCAACACAGAAGCCGCTGCTATCCTGGAGCAACACAGAAGCCGCTGCTATCCTGGAGCAACACAGGAGTCCCTGCTACCCTGGAGCAACACAGGAATCCCTTCTATCTTGAAGCAACATAGGAGTCCCTGCTGTTCTGGAGCAACACAGAAGCCACTGCTATCCTGGAGCAGCACAAGAATCCCTTCTATCTTGAAGCAACACAGGAGTCCCTTATATCTTGGAGCAACACAGGAGTCCCTGTTATCCTGGAGCAACATATGGAATGGTTAAAGAATACAAGGAAAGGAACCTGCGGGTGACAGGGTCGGCATCGAGCACCCGGCCATTGCTCCCTGATCAAGCATAGTGACCATCCTCTGTGGATGGCGGTGCTAGGTTGCAAACACTTAACCACATTGCTACCACCTGTTATGCTAATTCGCCTCCGTGTGCGATTTGTGCGGGACGACATTCAACAAGACTTGCGACGATGAACCCACTGAAGGTGACTGTCGAAGACAAGCGCATCACCTGTAAGCAACTAAGGATGTTGAGGTGGCTCGCTATCTCTCTTGCAGCGTCCCCTCCCAGTGACCGAGCTGGCAGCCATAGCATACACCTACCCCAGCAGATGGACTGCCACAGCCACCCCAGCCTCCCCACTGGCAATAACCTTACACCTGGGGATCAACCGTTACCAAATGATGTCATCCTGGGAGGCCTTGTGGCAACCGCTGGTCTTACTGAGCGAACGAGTTGTGGACGACGAACCCGAAGAGAAACAAAGAGGTCACTGAAATTCACAGAAATCCAAAAGCAAAATAAAAGTTGTATAGCTGTGTGTGCGTCTGGTGATAAAGTGTAGGAGACATGTGGAAAAGTTGCTCTTCTCACTTAAAGCGCTGATGATGATTATGACAGGAAGATAAATGAAGCGAGCAGTAAATCTGTAATAAGTCAACATTCCTACGATAGGCATCTCACTGGTAGAGGGATGATTCTACTGGGTACTTGATCTACGTAGCAATGCCAAAAAATTAACTCAACAGGTAGGGAAAAAAACTTGAACTGTTTGGCTTCGTCAAAGGGATTTCGCAAATAAACAAAAATATTGGGTTACAGGAACATAGCACAGAAGTAGTCACAACAATACTCACGTGGAACATTGCGTTAATATTAATAGATGTGTTCCTTACTGACGAGACTCATGCCATGTTCCTGCAAGAATGTCTAACGCCTGCTGGTAAATCCCCAGGTATACAATGTGATTACAGATGTTATAACCCTAGAACAGTTAATACGTATTGTTTGTTGTATGTGAAGCGTTCATTGTTTCACGTACCCCTCGCTTCTGAAAAGCCCTGCCAGTTCCAGTACCGCTGTATCAAGGTACACGTCGTTTATTCTACACTCAATGTATTAAACAACTGAAGCACCTGCCAACCACCTCCACTACACACGTCTTTTGTACTCATTCTGGACCTGCTCTTCTAGCTGGCTACTTAAAAGCTCACCGCAAGAGTTTGAGTGACCTTATTTTATCTAACACCTGAGGCTAAAGAAAAATTTCATTCCTAAATGCATATAGTAAAGGTCAAATAATTATTAAGGTTCAACGAACTCGCATCTACGCAGGAATCCTAGGCGGATGTAAAAGCTTTAATCCAAGTGACGCAAATTGTAAATTATCACAATTTTGATGATTTTGTCTGATCACATTCACCAGCGACACTCTCTATATGCAAAGTAAATGTTACTTTGTCTGTTGCTAAATTAAGTGGTAAAAGATAGCAAATGAAATGAGGGCAGGTAGCAACGGTTATGAGCCAAGCTTTGTAAAAAATGAATAGTCGAAAACCTTGTAACTACCATCGAGTAGAAGGAGAGAACAGATAACGGCCCACATCAGTACTATGATGACCTCCATCTGAAAGAACTTAAATCTCAGGCCAGCCCAATAGGTGACGGTCATAGACAACTCCAAACAACTCAGATGCTAAAACTATTCTCAGGTTGGCTTGCAGCGGCGAGAGAACGAATTATTGAATATAGGCAATATGACAGACAAATCTTTCATCGGATTAGACAATCACATTCCTCAAAGCAAATCCTTGAAAAGATATTATGAAGAGCATTGGTAAGAAAATCGGGACAGTTATCTCATCATAACAAAAGAATCACAACATGGCCTTACATTTCTAGCTGTAACAATGCTGTCACCTAAGAGCAGAAAGATTTTGTACAGAAAATTCAAAGACAGAAATAATATCAACCAATTTATGCCTAAGTAACATTATGAAAGTGATGTCCCATTTGCCGAGTGTTAACTTGATGTAGGTATTCCTTACCACTGGCATGCGGAGTGCTCCAGGGAGGGATTGCATCAATGGTCCAATACCAAAACATAAACAACCGCATAACTTTCGTACCATCTTCCACTGCCAAGCTGCTGAGAGGATGGCGATACTAGGGACAACAGGTTATGCCAACATACCTTCGGCTTCAGGCGATAAGGAAAGTAAGATCAAATTTTTCAAGGTTGATAGCCGACTGCTACAAGAGGTAATTAATATTACCGCACACCAATGGCGGGAAACTAATCTGCCAGACAGGATGGTGAGCGGTAGCTGGACCTGCATGGGGCAGGTCAACACCGGGTCGCAAAAATACCTGGCAACGCCCACACCCACGGGTGGGCGGCTATGCCCCACACTGACGTGGTAAAGTTCCCCAACCCGATATTACAGGGACAATCAAAACTAGAACATAACTAGTACTCCTTGCAGGAGATCAACGCACTGGCACAAAAATGCGAAGGAAAGTATGGTGGTAAGAAAGTTGACGACTATTGATTTGAAGTATTTATTGTGCCTTCAATACAATAATACATATTTACAGAAGTAAATATGGCACATACATGTATAGAAGACACAAACCGGGCATCAGCCCGCCGGTGGGGAAAGTTGACGACTACAGGGAGGGATTGCACGGAAACACCCCTAGGGAACCCCTCACCCCCTTAAGGGAGGGAATCCCCTTTTCTTCCGAAGCAACGTGACATACCTCGCAGTCAATACTAAGAACACTGATGAGGACTGAGGTACGGCCTGCGAATCCTCACCTAACAGATCACATAGAATTAATGGAGGGCGTCCAGGGGAACGCAGCAAGAATGGTACCAACCTCACTGAACCGAACACACACAAGTCTATATCCAGAATTACACCTGACTGACAAAAGATGCATAATCGAGTCCGTGAAGAGATTTCTACTTGGTTCAGAAGAGGGAAAAAATCATCCCACACCAGACCAATATTTCGGGATGGCTTTAGCTGACAACTCTGTGAGGTCTGACAGCTTCGAACAGCCATCCTGAGATCCAAACACAGTCTCATGAAAAAAGTCACATAGACAAGACATAGGGTTAGAACACAACTGGAAATGGGACTTTACTACCTTTTTAGCATTCACAACGCTATACTTAGCAGGACACTTTCCTTTTAAGGAAGCCAGGAAAACGGTGATACTGTCGTAATCAGGACAGCACTTTTGTATTTTTTATGTTGAAGGCTCCAGTCACGGACAAAAGTCCCATCAAGGCCGGGCCCTAATTGAAATATAGAGAGTGTTGATAAATTGGGAAAAACAGACAGGGAAAGTATTTACGAATTTTTGAGAAAGTGAAAAACATGTCTCTTGAAATGAGCCAG
>JAYMFT010297542.1:0-10286 GCA_038088735.1 Panulirus argus | reverse complement strand
AAAAGGGATTTCAAGGAGTCAAGTTTTCCTTTCTGTTGGAAGTTTGTGTGTGTGTGTGTGTGTGTGTGTGTGTGTGTGTGTGTGTGTGTGTGTGACTACCTATCTGAGCATGTGGGGCCAGGAACTCCTACACTCGTGAGGCCTCATCTCCCACCCGTTCTTTACTGTCTTACAATTTCTTAAAACTTTTAAAAGTTCCGTTTGATCTCTGTTTCTTTCTTTTTTGTCGTGTTCCTCCATTCATCCACCTTTCTCATAATTTAGAAATGTTTCATATCACACTTGATCTTTGATTTTATCATTAGTTTCTTGTATAGTCTTCTGGTTGGCATACTGCTGTGTGTTCCAAAGGGCTGCTGGATACGGACATTGTTAAGTCGATTGGGAAACCAGAAAATTATAATCGCGTCTTCCATCTTCCTTCTCTCTTCCAGTGTTGGTAAGTCCATGGCCGGTGGCCTCTCCGTGTTCCTCACCTTCCTTACTTCTGGCACAACCGTTGTCAACCACCGTTGCATCTTCTCCAGTGTTGTGTGTGTGTGTGTGTGTGTGTGATTTTAATTTAATTTTATCTATCTTTAACTCAACACAACACCAACTATACCAGGTATTAGTAACATACAACGCATACGTGACATTACTTCCCATAACACAAACATCGACACACAAGGCAAGAAACAAACTGAGTGCCCTCAGAACACTTACCAGTACTAGTTACTGGACAAGAAGAAAAAAGAAAATCCGGCAGTATCCTCCACAAACATTTCCTTCAACTCAAAGCACGCCTCGCTTGCCTGGTCATCCGCCATTTCAAAGACAAAGAAACTACAAACCACATGAAACAAGACGCTCAGAGCAATCACTGGCTGCTTAGGAACCACAAACATATAACACATACAGAGCACAACAAAAATACGTCTAACACAGTCCCACCTCATCATGCTTAGCACCCTGTTCTCAGCAGCAGCACACGAGCCACTCCCACCCAGACTATTGCATAACCATACACTAGTCTGCAGGTAGGAATAAAGGACTCACCCCTGCCTCTCACTTCAGCATCTTGTACTCGCAAATCCTCCGTCCTCCAAAAATACATCATTCATAAAACATATTTACACTGTAATCACAACGAGCACTAAACACTAACCCCTCCACCCCCATCCTTCCCCAACTCTGTCTGTGAATACACTCCACCAGAGAAACACCCTTCTGAACCTCCATTTCCCAGACATGTACTAGCTACACTTTCATCCGTTCTGCAGGATTACAAACATCGACTCATGCCTAAGACGCAACTTTTCCACTAAATACTCAGAACACTTACTCCTCCGTTACCCTGAACTAACCTCAAGAAGAAAGATACACTTCATGGCACTTCTTGACCTATGGTTCCGCTTGAGGGACATGGCTGGATTTCCGGGCACAGCAGGAACCCGCACAGAAAGGGGTCCTGGGGCAGGAAGGTAAGATGAGGATCCTTGATCTTTCCATGTACCTGACGTTTACCTAGAATAGTCTTCGGGGGTCTTCTACCCCCACAGTCTGAACTGGGCCCAGGCTGCTGGGCTGGGTCGTTGGTTGACCAATATGTTAGAAGCCGTAGTCGGCAGGCCACCGTAAGCGTTGCAGCCTGGCTGGTCATTTTAAAATACTGGTTAAGGGACTCTTAAACTTCTCTACTGTGCATCCCAATCTGTTTCTGGTGACAGCAGGGAAAGTGTTAAGGATTCGGGCCCCGGATGTTCAAGATGTTCCCTCTCTTTGTGCCTATTTCACCTTTAGATTTCAGAGGTATTATTTTATCAAGTATTCCATGCCTGTCATGCCAGTAGGATGTTGTTTGCGCGCAGGTTTGGGACCATGCCTTCGAGGATTTTCCAGGTTTAGATGATAATATACCTCTTCCGGCTGCGCTCCAGGAAGTATAACCTCAGTGATTTCAGCCGTTCCCAGTAATTTAGTATCTTTACCACGTTAATATGGGCTGTGAAAGATCTCTGAACACTTTCTAATTCTGCCCTTTCGCCTGCCTTGTATAGTAATGTTAGACTTGTCGAGTCTACCTAACACTAACTTGGATGTGAGGAATATTAGGCCTGTGGGATGCAGCCTCCGGCAACCTAACTGTGCAAAGGCAAGTTCTTCAGAGGTAGAAGACCACCGAGACCATCGTTAGGCACACGTAAGGTAAGGTAAGGTCCCAGAGCGATCCGTGGGGGTAGAAGACCGCCGAAACTATCATGAGGCGCAGGTGAGGTATCGTCGTCAACATGTCTCCCAGTGAATACACTCCAACTGGAAGATTAATGATGCTCTTGACTACTTTTACCTCCTGCGTCCCTCTCTCCTGCCAGCAACCCGTCAGTAGTCTGCGAGGTGTGGCGTCCTCAGGATGTGTCGCTTCCTCTCCGTTTTCTGAGAGATTTATTGATCCTCCTGCTGGTCTGGAGGTGGAGGATGCATCCTGCTGGCCTGGAGGTGGAGAAGGCATCCTGCTGGTCAGGAGGTCGAGGAGGCATCCTGCTGGCCCGGAGGTGGAGTACATGGGAAGGACAGATAACAGGGAACTTGATGGACCATGATGAGGTTATCTACGGTAATGATCTGATTTGTGGTAGAAACAGGATAGTTAAGCAAGGGGCACGTCCCCCTCCACCACTACCTCTGGCTGAACAACCAGCAGGGAGTAACCGAGATGGCACACCGGGTAATATTGAGAGGGTACACTGTCTTGGGAATTAAATGGAAAGCGCGACCGGGAAATATTCCCAACTCTAACTGCATTTGGCGTCTCTTGGGAGGAAGGTCAAATCTGAAACGGGGAAAAAGGAGAGGTACAGTTTTAAAACTAATCTAAACTTCTTTCCTCGAAAAAGCCATCTTTACACACATCTGCGGTTTTTTAAAGAAAATTATTCAGGTATCTTACTCTTTTTTCATAAGGCTTATTTCTGAGAGGTAGAATTAGTTTTATTGCACTTCTCTGATTTTGTTCAGATATTTCATCATCTTTGATCGAGAACTAATCAGCGTCCAGTGAATGAGGAGGCATCCAGCTGGCCTGGAGTTGGAGGAGGCAAACGTTGTGGAGGTGGGAACGGAGGTTCTGGAGGTGATAGAATCCAGACGATTTCTCCTTCACCAACAGAGGCTTTCATGGGTTCCCCTTTTTATTGCCATGCATGGCCTGAGGAGCAGTTGACGCTCAGTGGAAACAACAGTATTGCTAATGGTAAAGAAAATACGTTACTCTTTACTAAGTTAATCCACACATGAGGTTGTGGATACAGGTGTGTAGCACAACCGCAGAAGTCTCTCGAGTTGTTGACGCGTATAAGCATTGTAGGATTTCCCTTGAACACATGGTAAAGGTCGTGCTTAAGGATCGTGCCGTCATCCTTAAAGGTCGTCACTATCTTGCTCAAGGTGGCAATTGGGTCCACTGTGCTGTTGCTGTCAGGAGGATGCATTTCGGTGTATGCAAGTGGCTACTCCTTATAATTCCGTTCCTCATCTTGATACCCCTTCTCTCCTTGACTTCACCCCTTCCCTCCCCCCCCTCTCTCTCTCTCTGCCCTGAAACCCCCATAATTACCCCCAGCCAGCCCCCCTCCCATCCGTGTGTCACGACCACTCCCCTGCCACTCATTATTCCCTGGGGGGAAGAGGGAAGACAAGGGAGGGGCGGCACATACACCTGTTTTGGGGCAGGAGAGTGAGCGGGTCACGAAGCAGCAGCCGCCATCGTCAGCTTCTGCTACAGGAGGGTGGGCGGGTCACGAGGCGGCGGCAGCCTTCGTCATCCCGTGCTACAGGGAAACTCGCTTTAAAGGTCACCTGCGCACGGCTGTCTTCTTTTGTTGCGCTGCTTCTTGTTCTTCGCGAGGCAAGCCTTCCCGTACTCTGTTTAGTAAATGAAATAATAGCTGTACAGACATCTTTATTTCTTGTGTTGGCTTATTTCTTTATAAGTGATGTTGTTGACATTACCTCTTTCAAGGATGATGTTTACTTTCAGCAGATATTACTCCACCACAGTGGTTCCAGAACGTCTTATGGTTCCAGAAATAAATCGTGACAGGATTCAGTTTACGGCGGCAGAGGGAAGTACATCAACAACTGGAGTTCAAGGGAAACCAGACACCCTGAAAACTTGCTGGTACCGCCAACGCCTTCCTTACAAATTCTTTCCCAGATACACGGATTTTAGTTGAGCTGATGTGGGAAAGACGTTTCAGATTCTCGTAGAAACCGAGAGGCCAAATTCCAGGCCAGTAGTTGAGAGAGAGATGTCATCTCCCTGAGACGCCTGCTAGGAAGACGTTACCGGTGTGGTTGAAAAGAAATTTGGTATACGAACTGCACAAGAACTTCATAAATTCGAGACCGCGGCTGCTGGGGATTTTCTTGCCTATGTGACTCACCTCCGGTCCTCCTCTCTCAGGGATTTTGGTGAAACTTTTCTTTTAGCCTTCGACATCTCCAAAGCATCTGAGAAGGTGTGGCATAAATCTTTGCTTTCTGAACTCCCTTCCTTTAGTTTTTATGCTTCTCTCTGTTGCCAAATCCATAGTGTCCTCTCTGGCCGGACCATTGCTGTAGTAACTGATGGAGCGACTTACTCGTCCTATCCTATCAACAATGGTGTTCCTCAGGGCCATCGTCCTTCTCCTACTCTTCCTCTTCTCAGTGAACGATCTCTCTTCTTCTTCTTCTTCTAATTTTATTCACTCTTATACTGATGATTCAGGTTTACATACTGCAGTTGACTTTCTCTCCCCTCCTCCTTCTAATACTCGTTCTCTTACTCGCACTGAACAAATTGCTTCATTCATTTCACACCTGTGCAGCATCTCAGAATGGGGAAGCGGTAGCTGGAATGAATTTGATGGTACTGAAACGCAATTTTTCCTTTATCTCTCTAAGAGTCATTTGTTTCCCTCTGTGTATCAAAATACTTTAATTGAGAGTCTTATGATAACGTAAAAACGTTGGGCATAACCATATCCTCCAGTCTATGCTGGAAGCACCCTCATAATCAGCATCACAGAGACAGCTTCCAAAAAGCTGGGAGAGTTGTATATATACCATAATTCTTTTTCTGAGCAGCTAATTCTTGGGTTTTACTCGCACAAGTAGGTAATACTGCTCACACATCTGGGGTAGCTAATCCTCCACTTCTTTATCAACCAGATTGGAGAAAAAACCTTCCGTCTCGTACCTTTCTTTACGCCGCAATGTTGCTTCTTTCTCTCTTTCCAATAGGTATTATTTGGCTACTGTTCTCATGAGCAGTCTGCATGTGTCTCCATCCCCAAAGCTTGGAAGGCACGCGCCCGGCTGCTACTTCCCATAGTTTCTGTGTCGAAACGAGCCACCCGAGGAGCGATCGTTATGATACTTTCCTCTTCGTATGGCCAGTTGAGATGGGAAATTCTCTTCCCACCTTCGTCCTTCCTTCATACAATCGTCTCTCTGCCTTTGCGAGTCGGGTCCACAAACACCTGCGGACCCATGACTAGTTTCTACTTTCTTTTTCTCTGATTATTTCAATCACCCGAGATGGCCTTTGACTGGGGCATGTTCTGAGCTTGCCAGGTTCATATATATATATATATATATATATATATATATATATATGTATATTGAGAGAGAGAGAGAGAGAGAGAGAGAGAGAAAAAAAAAATTATAGAAGAGAAACGTTGCTGTGAGGCTCAATACCTAGTCAGTCCACTGTAAACTCACGATTTTTTTTTTCAGGTATTTCTCAGCGTATGAAGGAGAGAGTTGGGGGGATCATCAGGGGATGCCCGACCTCTTATGGCTCTGGTATCTCCTGATTACAAGTCGGCCATGAGGCGGGATTGCTGCCGTTCGTAGGGTGGAGGTTCACTCTCGAGTTGCATGGGGTTATTAAGTATGAATGGAGGTACAGTTGAGCATAAGTCTGTGGATGGATGAGGGGGTAGCAAGGAGGTTAGTCAGACCGTACATGGACAAGGGGTTCTCACATGGACGGCTAGTTACAGTAGCCTTAACTTCACAAGGATGGCGAGTCTTAACTTCCTGAGTACGACGGTACTACTATACTGTCAAACATGCCCATTTTCACCTTTAAAAACAGTGACCTATTTTTCCACGCGTTCCTCAATGCGGCCGGGGCCTTTGTCCCCTTCCTCACCCTATGGCTCACTTCAACTTCCATAGTTCTGTTCGCTGACATATCCACTCCCAGGCATCTAAAACACTCCACTTGCTCCATGTTCTCTCTGTTCAAGCCCACACTTCCTGATAAACATAATAACGTTCTTAGAGTTTCGTACCCGAATTTGCCACCAACACTGTATAATCAGAAAACATCAACTGACTCACCTCCCTCCTCCATTCCTAGCAAACTTCATATCTGATCCTCTCTCAAAGACTCTTTCATTTACCCCCTCTCTACCCAATCCATAAACAAATTAAATCACATTATATCACACACCTCTGCAATAAACCCACCTTCACCTGGAACCACTCACCCTCCTCTCAGTCTACTCACACACATGCCTTAGTCTCCTGATAAAGTCTCCTTATTACTTTTAATTGGTTTTCTCTCACACCTTATATTCGTAGCATCTTTCGCAAGTGCCACATGCAAATCCTGTTTCTCTTAAGTATTTTTCACCCACATTCTTCAAAGCAAACACCTTATCCACATATCCTCTACCATCCTCTGCCGCCACCCTCTGAATCATGCAACTTACAAGGTACTCTCAACAAACTTATACCTCTGTAATTTGAACACACACCTTTGTCCCTCTTGCCCTATACAGGCATTCTCCCAGTCCTAAGGCACCTCACCATAATCCCTACTTACACTGAAAATCCTAACTAATCTGTCAGTAACACAGTCACTCCCTATCTTAAGAAATTCAACTGCAATACCATCCACTCCAGCCGCCTTGCCACATTTCAACTTTCGTAAGGCTCTCATCACCTCTTCTCTCTTTATTAAACAACTTGCCATGACTCTCTCACTTCATGTACCTCCCCGATCTAAACGACTAACATCTGTCACCCTATCACCAAACACATTCAGCAGTCCTTCAAAGTACTCACTCAGTCTCCTCTATACCTCATCTCTCTCTTATCCTTCCTCATTTGCCCCTTTTTTACGATGTTCCCATTTGCTCTTTTGTTTTTCTCAAACTATTAACCCCCTTCCAAAAGACTGTCTCACTCTTCCAGAATTTTTTTGATACTCGCTCATCCCAGCTCTCATCTACTTTTTCTTTCAGCTCGTTCACCGTCCTCTTGACCTCCTGCCGCTTTCTCTTGTACAGCTCTCACTCACTCGCACTCCTTCCCTGTGAGTACCGTCTTTACACCTTTCTTTTCTCTTTCCCAGCGACTTAACTTCGTCATTTCACCAATGTCTGTCCTTACTCAATTGTCCACCTTCCATCCTCAGCTTATCACGCACTCCTCTTGCACGTGTTAGTATATACTCGCAAGGTTACGGGAAAAAATGTCTCTTATAAAGAAAAATATATCAGTATTACATTTCTTTAGCTTTCACAAGGCTTTCAGGGCCGACTGTTGAAAAATTGATGTATGTGATTATTTCTGAGTTAAAAGTATACCAAGAGGAACTCTGAACCTGAGAAGTGGCCTTCGTTGGCCTTTACGGGCGTATTAAGCTCAAGCAAAAAGCCAATAACATTATGAAAAGGAACAGAGAGAATGTTGAAAGCAGCGTAGCAGAAAACAAGAGATATATAACAGTTCCAGATTCAGGGAAGGCATCAGTTATAAACAGATGCTTGCAGAAGACGGAAATGAACATTGCTCCTTCGTCAGAAATGGAAATAGGTGATGCTGTGAAAACAACAGAAATTGGTAGAAGTGGCAACGAGGGTAGTATGGTATACGGTATACTTTGTACCGGACGTCTAGCCATTTACTGAAGGGAAATAAGGCAAGGCACCGAAAGGATCAGTGAACATAAAGCTGCTACGTCACTGTAGGATTTTGACTACGCTTGTTGTCCACATAGAACAGTATGGCCGGGGAGAATTGTTCCAACTCTTATACAGAAGGAACGAAGAAGTTGCCTACAAAGAACAGGACGGTGCAGAACATCATAACACGAGAGAAATGCATAGAAGTCACAGGAGTGATAATGACTGATGCCTTTGGAGAACATAACAAAGGAAATGTCATGTCTGTGAGGACGATTATAATCTGGGTACCGCAAACTCTCAGAACCAGAGAACCAAGACCTTTGATGACACTGTTTAAAGTTTTTGATCTTTCCTGACTGGCTTCCAACTGTGTGCTCACGTCACCATACAGGGCTGAAGACATTACTGAGCTAGAAAACGTCCAAAGGTCCCTCACTGACTATAATGCATTCAATAGATTATCTAAATAACTGGAATACACCAAAGGCTCGAAAACTGTGTGTGTCAGAGTGAACACGCGCGAGAAACATCATAATGTACACTTAGAAAATACCAGAAGGCTTGGCCTCTGAGCTCCTTGCAAAGACATTTCTTAGCTGAAATCATAGAATGGATGGAATGTGCAAATGAATTTCAGTTAAGAGTTGAGATGTTGTCGGAAACATTAGGGGAATTAGCGTACATATACTTGAGGCCTCACGCTTATCAGTCTGCTACCGGCACCAAGGGAAAACCCCGGCTGCATTTCATCATACAACAGCATGACTGCTACCTTCACACTTTACCGGACCACCCAGGTCGAACAACACCATCCAGCTTAATAGACCAAACCCTCATGAAGCAAGCTTAGCTGCAGGCTGAGTTGGTGGGGTAAAACACAGCCCTCACGATCAACATATGATCGATTTTTAGTGCTGATAGTGATATCTTGACTTACATTTACCTTAAGCAGGTTTTGGAAGCACTGCGCTGCCTCCACAGCTCAGTCTATGACCAAGACTTCTGAGCACATTGATCTTGCTTCACCCGCGCCGAAGGTTCTCAGCATCCAACCTATCATCTTCTTCATAGTCTTGACAGTCCCTTTGTTATGTTCCTCTAGGGCATCAATCATCATCACTCCAAGTTCTTTGACACATCTCCCTCGTGTTATGATCCGTCCTGTTCCGTGATGTACTCGGTGTGTGACGATGTCTTGGTGCCCATTGTAGCGCAGGTGAAATACTCCCCGTTGAAAATCATGTAGCTTTCGGAGGCCAGCTCGAGGATTTGGTGGATTACTTGCTCTCTGTTTCTTCAATTGATGGTACCGCCACACTGGTGTCGTTTGAGGGTATTGTGTTACTACACTAGTTCAGACGCAAATCTGAGAAATAATGGAGCATGCGCAGTTCCCTATGAGGAGAGAACTGCTAACGAACACAGGCCCTGGATTTCGTGTGTTTATATGTCACTCTCTGAGGATCTGTTTACAAAGAAATAGAAAATCCAGAGTCACATTTAGTCAGTTACTCACTTCATATAACAATGATTGCGTTATGTCAAAGGCTCTCGCGAAGTTCACGTCCTTAACATCTGCGCTATCTTTCCACGTCTGTGTCTGGAATGTTTACTCAAATACGTTGTGATCCAGACAGTAGAAAGATACTAGACCACGTTAGATAAGCAGCTACAGATTGTACCCTGGCCAGGTAGGCTGCAGTGGGCTGAGGCCTTATAGAGCCTGGCTGGTCAGGCTTGGTGTCACACGGCCTCTGGACGAGCCGAAGAGTCTCAACAGCCGTAAGGATTTTCCCACACTGAAGGAACTCTGTCTTTGCTCGTACATTAAGAAACCATTACTCGAAGTGTTACGTGAAGGAACCCTTTCTTCACGTTACATTATATTGTCTCTGTTTCCAGGGAATGTATCTCGCCATAAGTGGTATTACGAGATGCTGAATATTATCCTTGTTGCATCTGAAAATGAAGGAGTTTTGGCCGTGAGTGGAGTACTGCACACGTGTACTCACTCGCACTCTAAGCGTACCATACTGTCAGACTCTCAGATCCTTTCCTAATGCCGCCGATTATTATTTGCACAGCGCTGTGTGTCCGCTGATGATGCTTTGTCCGCCCGGCTCATCGACCCGCTTGCGAGAGCCAGCGGTACATCCGTGAGGCGCCCGCCCCACCAGTCGCCACTACTTGATGCAAAATATGGCTTCCCACGATGATCGGATTGCCAAGGTAAATGACGATAAGGACGTAGGCTCAAGACATCTGCAAATATGATGCTCTCTCTCTCTCTCTCTCTCTCTCTCTCTCTCTCTCTCTCTCTCTATATATATATATATTTAT
>JAYMFT010297531.1:0-10286 GCA_038088735.1 Panulirus argus | reverse complement strand
TATATATATATATATATATATATATATATATATATATGTGTGTGTGTGTGTGTGTGTGTGTGTGTGTGTGTGTGGTGTTGCGGTTACCGTTGCTGACCATAACGCATTCACGGGCCGCTTTGGTTTGAATCCTGGTCGTGGCAGCCGATCCACAGTTAACCCTTCCTCCACTTGGGGCTGGTCGATAAAATATGTACCTATGTGTGTGTGTGTGTGTGTGTGTGTGTGTGTGTGTATACCTTATCTTAAGCCAGGTACCCATTCTATCGACCAACCTCGAGGGGAGGATGAATAGTTGAGTGGACTGCCGTGACCGGGATTCGAACTCAAGTGTGGTCAACCCTGGGCGGCCCATGCATGCGTCAGGATCAGTAACACTAACCGCTACACCACGTTGGTGCATCACAGACGATGTTCTCGATTTTAATGCTACACTGCAAATGTAAGATCAAGTGATGATGGTGTCTAAGTCCCTCTGGTCTTCAGTGTGCCCAGTGACATGCTAGTCCTGTCAATTTTCCTGTAAAGGCTCTCAAGAACTTTGTGTCTTCATGACTCTGTCTCCAACAAGATCCAAATTCTACCAGTCTGTCTCTTTATGACTGAATCCCCTATCGTTCTTTCGTTGCCATATCAGAGCGGCGCGTACTTCACTGCCTCATGTACTATCCTGATTGTTCCTTCGGTATTGCCACTTTGTTTTGTTCTGGAGGGACCATCTTTCGGTACTTCCTGAAGCTTAAGGTTTCTCTTATTAAGGAGGCCAATCCCCCTCCTCCTTTGTCTTATCTTTGCCTCCTCGCTATCGCGTATCCCTCCCGACAAAACAGCTGAAATCTTATCTCTTTAGCATGTTTTGTCACTGTAACTTTAGCATTAAGTTCAATTTTCCTAATTCGATCCTAAAAATTAGCTCTTTGGCGCTCACTTTCAGTCCTTCTGCAATTGTTTACGTTACTTTCAGTCTAATATTTCTATAACTTAACATTCCTGGCTTCTCGGTGGTACCGCTGTGCTCTTACTTCATTTCACGTTTCCCATTTTTTGTGTTGTCTTCTTTTTGTCTCCCTTGTACCTCCAAATGGCCCCTCACCTTTGGTGAAGACCCGGCTGATCTCTTCTTTCTTGCTATATTCTCAGTCTGCTTAGGTCCTTCCTGGCTAATTATACTCCATTACTGTTGTTCCACTGTTTCCTGACTGCATCCACCTCTCCTTGTCTTTTCCTTTATCTAATAAACTGCGTCTAGCATGTCAGTATTCTCCATCCCTACCTCTCTGTCTGGAATATTTTGATCTTCCTGTCCAAAAAGCATCAACAGTGTACGCTTATCCACCTCCTGCTTCAACGAAATTTTTCATTGTCTGCTGGTGATTCGGCAGCCTCAGTGTCTCTGACCTTAGCTAAAATCTCCATGTTTTCCAGCAAGCAATGACCCTGAATACTGTGCACTTTTTTAAAGCTTTCCGTCTAACGGGCCATATTCAACCTCAATCGTCTTTTGTTTTTCCCTAACGGCGCATGTTATACTACCTACAGCTTCACTTCATGATTCTCTGTGTACCGCTCTTCCAACGTCCCACGTTCTGTGGTCCAGTGCGTGACGCGTTATGCTCTGCTTCTCTCCATCTGTTCCCTGTCCTCTATCATCACGGGTCACTGCCCTCTGTACTATAGGCATTGCCTCTTGTTGATCTAGCCTACAAACATTCATAAACAACCCTCCTGACCCATTTTGCTGATGCTTTTCATGTATTGTACCTTCCTTCCTATGGTTCCATTCCTTCTGAATCCCCTCTCCTGATACGATTCAGTCTTCATGCCCGAACAGCGTATTTTTCAGTTCCCTAATTTCCTTTCTCAAGACACTTTTCATGATATTTTTCATTCTTTACTTCCTCCTCCAACCGCGTTAACCTTTCATCCTCTTTCTCAACAATCCTAAATCACTTCCCCAGACGTATGGTCTCCAGTGGTTCATCCTTTATTTCTCCAGTGATCTTTTTCTCTCCACCCAGTGTAAGCTCCACGTAATTCTCTTCGTCCGCGCCTCCCTCTCGCAGATCTCATCACCACATTGTGGTAATGGTACTTTCCCGTCTGAATCCATTCATGACTTAGAAATTCGAAATTCTTGCCCACCTCGACTCGGGGCTCACAGTTCGTTGAGGCCGGTGCGTGTGTGATAAGGCCGTGGTGCACGTTGATGCCGAGGTGTGTGTTGAGGCGGTGGTATATGTTGAGGTCGTGGCGGAGGTTGGGGTGTGTGCTGAGGCCGTGAAAGGGGTTGAGGACGTGGTGTGTGTTGAGGCCACGGTAGTGGTGCAGGCTGGGGTTTGCGTTGAGGCTGGGCTGAAGGTTGAGACTGGTGTAGTGAATCAGACCAAAGCGTGTGCTGAGGCCGGGTTGGAGGGTTGAGGCCGTGGTGAGAGATGAGGCCAGGGTGAGGAATGAAGCCATAGTATGGGATGAGGCCATGGTGAGGGTTGAGGCTGGGGTGATGGTTGAGGCCGATGTGTGTGAGGGTTGAGGCCAGGGCGTGAGTGTGTACCGACAAAGGCGGCAGGTAACAATGAAACATTTACCTGGGGCCAGCGTGCCACAGACCACGCCCTGTGTGCGGGCTGTGTGTAGCAGTATATACGAACATCGTTCCTCTCCATCTCATGTAAAACAGATTAACGATCTATTGTCTCACCAGTACTATACTCCACCCGGGGTGCAGCGTGGTGCCCGGTGTATGGGTCCGGAGGTGTAGTGTAGGGCCCAAGATATGGGTCCGGGTAGTGTTGCGTTGGGCCCAAGGTATGGGTCCGGGGTTGTGCAGCAAGGCCCAAGTATGGGTCCGGGATGTAGAGTGGGGCCCAGTGTAAGGGTCCGGGGCGTAGCGTGGGGCCCAGAGTAACAGTTTTCGTGGTCCTACCGGTGTACGAGCCTCAACATGTGTGTGTATGGGTGACGAGAAGTCAGGTGTGGGCAAATGGGACTACAGTCTTGTTAGAGCTACTATCTGATTGTACAGTACAGGGAGAAAAACTCTGGTGGGGCCCCATCTCGTGTAATCATCTATTTGTACTGTATGGGCAGGGAGTTTTACACTCGTGAGGCCCTTTCTTAAACATTCTCCACTATCATATATGCTGTCTGCATTAACCATGTCCTCAGTCATTCTGTTCCAATCACTTGTGTGTGTGTGTGTGTGTGTGTGTGTTCTTATCAGTCCTAATTTCTGAATAATAACTGTAATACTAAAAGTAAGACTAATCAAATTCATCCTAAATATTCTAGAGTATGGGTCCTTTCCAATGTTACATTTTCTGTCCTGAGAGTACAAGTCGAGACCTGCCGCTGGGAGGGTAGGTAGTGTTGCCTTGTAACCCACCTCAGTGGTAACAGAGTAAAGAAAAATGTTACAATAAATTATTGGGCCTCTCCCCTGCAAACTAAAGTGTCCGCCATACTCATCGCTACAGAGTTTGGGGATCTGTTAATATCGTACTGAGTCAATCGCTGTCGGTAGGAAAGTCAACTGCATTACCTGCAAACAAAACTTGTATACAGAGGCATCATCAGGAATCTACAAAAAGAGAGGAAAAACTGGGTCACAAAACTTGGATATGAAATGTAAAACGCAAACATGTCTTCTGTAGTATACTTGATGTAACTATAAAAAGTTATCAATCATTTAAAGCTGTCGTGTTTCTGATGACCTTAATGGCCAGTATTGTACCGGCTACCCGACCAGCAGCATCCCTCGTGAGCACATGATGCAGCCTCTTCTCACGCGTCAGGAGATGACTAATTTGTCACCTGCACCAACTCAGGAGGTGCCCCACGTGGGGCCCTCAGCCAGCTCTCCCGGGGAGTGATATGAACCCAAGCCATCTGTAAGTCAACTCAAAAGCCTAGTCACAACGAAGGGTCCCCAAAGGTAACGCCCTCAGCATATGGCGTTCATACTGGGGTCGTCTGGATGGCACCACAGGGCAAACCAAATTACTCCCGCACCCTGTGACCTGCACCGTGGGAAGGGTTCGAACACACACATCTAGACCACCAACTCACACGGCTCTAGTTCATTAGTCAACAACACCGAAGAAACTATGGGGTAGTACTGAGACTTTATTGAACATTTACCTATTTGCTGGAGGATCTAACCCACTGTCCAGTATTCTGAACGCGCGATATGTGTGTGTGTGTGTGTGTGTGTGTAATAGCCCATTTGGAACTGCCTATCTATACATCTTTTGAACTTTCCGTGTTGTCGTGCAGTATCGTATGCCTCTGTACGCTGCCAGCATTCACAGCTTCAGCGATAGCTACACCATACACACTTTCAGTCTATCACCCTTTTTCCCTTTTCGAAAACTGTACCTTCCACTGTCTGCCACTTCTTTCTTCTCCCCGTAACCACCTAAAAAAAAAAAAAAGAGAGAGCGTCTCTCTTTCTCTCTCTCTCTCTCTCTCTCTCTCTCTCTCTCAGGGACTGTGAGCCCGAGGTCTGCATGACATGCCTCGCGTCAGGCTGGTGACTGTCAGCACATGATTATGGAGTCAACGATGGCGATAAAAGACGGGACCTAAAGAGGGTATTCATACAGGGAATGAAGCTTAATTCTTAATTTCTCGACTAAAGGCTTTCATATAGCGTCGTCTTCCTTCCACAGGGACCAAGACTTGTGCTCACCCAGGGTGGCAGGACGGGAGGGCAGGGAGTACAGGTACTGTGTGTGGATGATACCCAGGCGTTGTGTGCACTCACTGCTGGTGACCCACGAGACAAATATAAAGCTTGTGTGTGACTCAGCCAGCCTGCCAGGCAGCTTCCTCCCTTATCTTCCCATCTACAGCAACATCTGGAAGCCTACAAACCCGCGCACGGTATGCTAAAACCACGACTACAGATGGCTCAGTCCGTCCAGGCTATTCATCACGCACCATCTGTGAGGGCGACAATTATCTCCGCTTCGTAATGAGGCCCCGTGGTGTGGTGTCTCCAGACCCCACAACACCTTCCTCGCTCGCCCACCGCCTCGCTTAACGCGGATCATCACTAATTCAACACCAACGCCCATCACGATGAGGGCCGCCGCTCCTGTCCTATATACTTCACAATCTTCATCTAGACAACGTCACATTACCATACCAGCTGAACCTGTTATAAGTCCCCATTATTGTACCCCACACGGCGGGGGCTTCTCTGGCCGACTATGTACGCCGGATGTCTGTTGACGCTCAGAGTAGTAGCCTCTTCAGCACGACGGTACAACCCTTGAGTACGCCGGCACGACTCCTTACGTGTGATGGTCTGGCCTTTGTCCTGAACCTATTTTCAAGGGTCAGGTCAAAGATCGAGCCATCACAAACAAGAGATCGTGCCGTCGTACTCAATGGTCGTGCCGTCGTGTCCAAGGGTCGTGCCGTCGTGCTCAAGGGTCGTGCCGTCGTGTCCAAGGGTCGTGCCGTCGTGTCCAAGGGTCGTGCCGTCGTACTCAATGGTCGTGCCGTCGTGTCCAAGGGTTGTGCCGTCGTGCTCAAGGGTCGTGCCGCCATGATCGAGGGCCTTACCGCCGTACAAAACTAAACCTATCAAATATCAAACCAATTAAAGCTAACTTTCTGATCCTCGTTCTGGAGATGGTCCAAACAGACCTGAAGGACATAATGTATCCCCTGGTAGAGCCAAGAGTCCTTAAGGGGAGTCATGGCCACGTGCCCGGCCCAGGGAACATGTCTCCAGCGGTCCTACCTGATAACGCAATCTGGACATCACCGACACAGCAGAGGACTCGTGTGTGTGTGTGTCTGTGATTATCTGTTTATAATTACTTATTTGTACTGTACGGGGAGGGAGTTGTACACTTCTGAAGCTTCTTTACTATCAATTCTCTATCATACAACTTTTTAAACGTCTGTATGCTGTACGCATTTACCACGTCCTCATTCAGTTGTTTCATTCATCCATCACTTTTACAATATAATAGTACTTCTTTACATCTTTATTTACGCATTCCTCTTTGATATCAGGTTAAGTCCTCTGGCTGTCCTATCCCTACATCCTTTGATGAACTTTTCACTACATCATCAGTTTGGTTTAAAAGCTCAGAGGTTGTGATCAGCTCACTCTTCTCTCTTCTTTGGTGGCCGAATATAAGGCCTCTAGCCTTTCCCTGTAACTAAGCTCTCTTAATTCTATTACAATTTTTGTTGCCCTACTCTGGACCTTCTCTATTCGCTCTTTGTGCTTCTTTAGCTACGGTGACCAAACTTGAGAAGCATATTATTGTTCTGGCCTTGTGTATCATATGAACAGCATGTTGAATATTTCTTTATCCACGAACTTGAACGCTAATTCCAATATTTGCCGCCACACAGTTGGTCTTCTTAACTAATCTATTAAGGTAGGACTCTGACGAAAGGATAGGGACGATGTTGACTCCTAAGTCTCTCATACAAAGATTCCTGTAGGTTATTTTCCGCCGTTTCACTGCGATCCATCCTCTCTACTTTACAGTTCCTCGGGCTGAACTTCATCAAACCAAGTATCAGACCTGTCTAGGTCCCATTGTAAGCTGATGCAATCCTCCTCGCTTTCACGTCCCTCATGACCTTTGTTCCATCTGCAAACATTTTCAGGAGAAAGGAAATACCTTTTGGAAAGTCATTCACATATATCAAGAAGAGTAATGGTCCCAGTACAAAACCCTACGGCACTCCGCTGATAACCTCAACCAATTTTGAAAAGGCTCCGCTGATATGCTTCCGTGTTCCCCTCCACTCAGATAATCTTCTATCCCATGAATGGGTCTCCCTCTTATTCCTGCCTAATGATCCAGCTTCTAAATCACCCTCCCATGTGATAAAGCGTCAGATACTTTCGGACAGTTCACTGCTCACTCTTGCGATGAAATCTAAGGCGTTTGTTACACATGACTTGCCTTCCCAGAAACTGTGTTTTCTCTCACTGAGGTAATTTCCCCTCTTCAGGAAGTCGTCCATTTGCTTTCTGATTATCGTTTCCAGCACCTTACAGATCACAACTGTCAGCGAGACCACTCTGCAGTTCAACTCCCCTTTCCAGTTTCCTTTCTTACTGATGGGAATGACGTGTGCCCTTTTCCACTCCCTTGTCACTTTGCCTTTCTCCAGGCGGAAAGCAGTCATACAGATATTTGTTTAAAGGGACTGTTCTTTCGGTGGTTTAAACGAGCTCGGATGGGCTCGATGCTGTTATGGTGCCGAATTGCAATTCGGGGACGAGAGATTTCAGGTGGCAGGAGGTAACGGCGGCAAGCATAGTGCACTATCTGCTTCCCGAACTATCCATGTAACAGTTGAGGAGAGGTGGGAGGACCAGTGTGTTGAGCACCTCTTGTAGGTGATATAAGCGGGACCGAAGATGATCTTAGAGTCCCATATCTACACGTTTTCCAGCAGCCTCTGTTGCGTGGTGGGTAAGGAGGAAGAACCAAGCGGTAGAGGCATAGTTGAGTCTGGGAAGACTGGAAGTTGTGTAGATGCTCTTACGTACAGACCTAAGGAGTTCGAGTGTATGGGAAGTGCAGAGATGATGACCGGAGGATTTGATGATGACGGTACTGACGTGTTCCTTTTACCTTCGTTTATCGTCCAAAGTGACACTGAGATGCTCGGTGGGCTAAACAACCTGAAGGAGGCTGAGGCCTTGTAATACAGTTAAGGGTGGCACATGGTTGGTAGCGAGGCTGCTCTGTAGGTCCACAGTCTCGGTTCGGTTTTTAGTGATATGGTTGACTGTGGGTGGAGATGACCCCTCGGAAACTTTCAGCCTGACGACGGCCCACTAAGAAAGCTGGAAAACCATGGAATGACATCTACGTGATCCAACTTTATCAACGTTCTTGGTAACTGTTTCTGCGGTTAGGGAAGTCAAAAGCCTTGGCGAAGTTCACGACGGTGAGCTACGGAGGTTTTGCGTCTCTATCAGTTGCTTAACTGACGAGACAGTGGGCGCCATAGGCGGACTCATATCATGAAATTGCTAATGGTCTGTGGAACCTGTCATGTCTATGTCAACCCAGTCAAACACAGAACTGGGGATCGGGGTGACGTTAATGGGTAGTAACAAACTGAGAGACTGTGGGTGAGTTGACTGTGGTACTGGGGAGACAGTCAGCTGGGCATTTTGACTGATGGAGGGAAGTACTGATGATGGAGCAGATGTTTGGTTTGCTTAGGGAAGAGCTCCTCGTAGAGGTTCACAGGTAGGTCAATGGGCGCTCTTTACCTGAGGAATGAGCGATTACTTTCTGTGTGTTACTGAGAGAGAGTCGTACTCTCTTGTTGCCCCGTCTCTGAACCTTGTTTATATGTAATATATCTTCACTCCTTATACACACACACACACACACACACACCCATCAGCCTAAGCCAGCCCGCCAGGGAAGGATGAACACCTGGGTAGGCTGTACGCCGACTGTCACGTCCAGGATTCGAACCTATGCCGGTCCGACCTCATGCTGGCCCTTGCTGACTCATGGACAGTAATGCTAACAAAAACAACACCACGGGTGTGTGTGTGTGTGTGAGTGTGTGTGTTTATCAGTGCTGTAGCACAACGCTCTCTAACCCCGCGTCCCTGGCCGGTCAAGGGGGGTATCCAACTCACCTAAAAACAAAGAGGCATCGTCCCCACCGGCCATGTCACCGTAAATCTTAGAAGTATGTATCAAATTAAGCCACACATGACAGTGACCGCGCGATAATACCGATAGCGTTGGCTGTATTTCAGACTGCTAGACATATATTTTCTTTCTCTTATTTTTTCCCCCAGCAAGCAAGCATTCCAAGAGCAGCTTGCATGCAAAAACCTTAATCCCCACGACATGGCTTCCCGGAGATAGTTGAGTCGATATTTATTCCTTTAGCGCTCCAGTCCCGCAGCCAGGCCGGGCCCAGGCACCAGGAGGCGTGTGTGTGGACTCCCTCCTTCACTCACCATTATAAACACAAGACCTTTCTGTCCGCCAAACAGTCTGCTCTCAACCACCAGGCAACGTTAGGACAGAATATCTTTAAGCTTATAACAGGGAAAAGATGGACGAATGGAGAGAGGGCTGACTCGCCCACACCAGGTCGGGAGGAGGAAGAGAAACACAAATGGAAGACCCGGCCGGTGGGTGAGATACTGGCAGCAGCAGCATCAGCAGCAGGGCTCCCACCTCCTCCAACACCACACCACCACCATCACCACCACACGCGCCAGCAGCACCACCATCACCACCACCACCACACACACCAACAACCATCTTGCTAAACCAGGTGCTATGCCACCCTGGGTGCCTACTTCCGCCTTTTCTTTTTTCTTTCTTACCGCTTGCCGTCTGTGCCGCCTGCCGCCTACTGACTCTGCAGCCTGCTGTCTATGCCGCCTGCCGCCTGTGCTGCCTACCGACTGTGCCGCCTGCCGCTTGTGCCGCCTGCCAGCCGTGGTCAGTGACGCGTGACCAAGAAAGAAAGTCGGCCACGTAAGATCTACATCCTCCCCCCACCCCACCCGATGCTGGCCTCCCCGGGGGCCTCACACACACACACGCGTGGGACACAACACCTCCCACCCTGCCCTGCCCTGTCCGCTATCGCCCGGGCCCAGGGGCCCCCTAACACTATGCTGTCCGCCAACTGCAGGCCTCTGGGATGAGGGTGGGGGTCTCAAATCCTAGCATGGGGGAGAGGGTACCCGAAGGCCCTGACACCACACTGAGAACGCAAAAGCTCCGGCTGACATGACTGACTGACTCTGACGCGCAGTGTCAGCCGTAACCAGCACGCCGGGGCGTCAGCCACGGCCGCTGGGGGAAAGCTCCTGCTGTCAGGTGGGCGGTAGGGAAGGTGGACCATCGCGCTGGGGTCGCCCTAGACACATCGCCAGCAGTCGACCTATCACAGAGGTCCTAGCTTTTGTGGGTCGACCGACCTGGATGGGGTCGACCTATCATAAAGGTCCGACCCCTTGTGGGTCGACCAACCTGGATGGGGTCGACCAATCATAAAGGTCCGACCTCTTGTGGGTCGACCAACCTGGATGGGTTCGCCCTAAATACATCCCCAGCAGTCAACCTAACGTCTAGGCCTAAACTCTCAGTAAAAATAGGTGTACAAATCTCATACTTAAATTCTTCTTAGATTTATATCTTAAGCTAAGAGAAATCCCCATGTAATGACTGTCGCATGACACACACACACACACACACACACACACACACACACACATATATATATATATATATATATATATATATATATAT
>JAYMFT010297520.1:0-10286 GCA_038088735.1 Panulirus argus | reverse complement strand
TTGGATTACATTTAAGCAGGCTAGGGTTATGTTGAGGTAGGCCTGGATAAGGAGTCCACTGATGTGCACTTCATCCAGCTTGGATTACATTTAAGCAGGCTAGGGTTATGTTGAGGTAGGCCTGGATAAGGAGTCCACTGATGTGCACTTCATCCAATTCCATGTTATAACTGTGGTGCCCCTAAACTACAACTATACAGGAAAATAAGTCAACAAAATGCAACTCAACTGATCCATGACAACTACTTAGTCACATACTATGCATGCCTTCTGCTAGCAGCTTATATCCTAGCAGCCTGCACGACTCCGTCTATGAGACTGCAGTAAGTTCCAGCTGCATGTAAGCCTAGGACACCCCAATACATCCAAGTAGCACATATGAAGTGCCTGAGACACCTTAGCATATATAAAGTGCCTGGGACAGCCTAGTCTATCCCAGCAGCATGTATGAAGTGCCTGGGACACAGCAATATGTCCTAGATGCATGTATGACATGCCTGGGACACCCCAACGTTCTAGCCGCATGTATGAATCGCTTAGGACACCACCATTCAGTCCAGGCGACATGCATGGTTCAATGCTTGGTTCATGCAAGAAATGCTCCTCTCACTGAATTCACATATGTATATTCGTTCGGCCAGTCATACGCCACTCATTTGGTGTTCTGTGTCTCGCTTCTACGAATTCCCAGCTTCCTGCCATTCACGACCTACGACCATTTGGGGAATATTACGTTGCAATACTTACATTCAGCCAATGCCTGTCTCTTCATTTCTTCCCGTGAATGCAATCATGCACTTATAAACCTCCTGAACTCTCATGATAATCATCAGGCCAGGTACCACGAACACCTAGCTCCATTCACGAGTCTGTGTTTATGTGACTTAATTTTCACCCATGTTGGCCGCTGACCTAACGACCGCCACATTCCGGCGGGAAACGTCAAGGAAATTAGTCTCGCACATTTTTCATGAGTGCGGCACTTACCTGCTGAAAACTGCCAACAGTTGGCATATAATAATATATATAAAAAATGAAAAGCATCAATATCTTTACAAAGGGAACACAAGTCGCTTATGTATGTACCAAGATGGCGCTTGACTCGGGTATTTACGGTCCACAGTGGATGATAGGCGCTAAATTCAAAATCATTAGGGCTTTGCCGTCTCCGTACCTTGATTATGAATTATTATGATTAAGATAGATTTTGACGCTAATTGAATATCAGGCACAGTGGGAGACATAATCTCATATGATATCCATCACTACATGAAAAGGAATTTTAGAATCGGTAATCTATGACATTCCTCATGGGTTCAGTTTTATCTTAGACTTTGTTGCTATATAATGAGCTTTTGATGTTTATGAGGTTAAGCAAATACAATTCAGGGAAATTGTATTACTGAAAAAAAACTTCTAACATCAGAGAGAAATATGATGCGTGTAATCAATGAAAATAGGTTGGTTGTCTGCAGACAAGTCTCTCATGCTACCAAATCCCATAATTTCTTTTTATTTGAAATGATTGCAAAAAAATTCTACCATTAACGACCTTTCCTTTGACGGTTTTCTGTGAAAGAAAATCCAGGATGCTTCTCTGATTTATAGTACATTATATCTTAGAGGCTCCAGTCACAGATAAAACTGTCTTGGGGTCCCATCTCTTAAATTCTTTCTATCATACAATCTCTTAAATTCATACATGCTGCCTACATCAACCCTGTCCTCAGTCATTCTGTCCCATTTGTCCACCACTAAAATACTATAAAAGAATTTCTTTACATCCTTTTTAATAAGTTTCTTACTTAATTTCATGTTATATCCTCTGGTTACTCCATTCCTACATCAATCGAACTTACAGCACCCTACCTTTTCCTGCAACTCATCTCTTTTTATTATGGTACTATCTCTGCTGCCCTTCTCTGTACCTTCTCTATAAGCTCTTTGTGCTTCTTTTGGTGACAAAACCTGAGAAGCATATTCTAGTTTTGGCCTTATGGAGGATACGAATAGCTTGCTAAATACACTCTTATCCATATACTTGAAGGCTATTCTGATATTTGCCAACTGACAATTTGTTTTCACAAATATTCTCCCAATTTGGGACTATGGTGACAGCTTGGGGACAATGTCGACTACCAAGTTCTTTTCATACACAAAATCCTGAAGCTTATTTCCTTGAGCCTTTTTCACATTGTTCCAACCTCATTACATTTGTCTCGGGTTGAATTTCAACAACCATGTATCAGACCAACTTTGGACATGGTTAAGGTCTCCTTGTAAGCTGACGCCGTCCTCCGCGCTTTTCACTTCTTCCGTAACCCTTACATCATCTTCAAACATACTCAAATAGGGGTGCATACCTTCAGGCAAATCACATTTCCAAAATCACATTTCCACAGACCAAAAAAGAGTAATAGTCCCTCGACCCATTTGCTCAAGGCTCTTCTAACATACGTCTTCTCCTCCCTACTACTGAAATAAACCTCTATCTACCAAAGGAATTTCCACCTTATTCCTGAGTGGTGATCTAGCTATTTAATCGCCCTCTCATGCGGTTCACTGCCAAAAGTTTTCTAGCAGTCCAGATACAAACAGTCCACCCAGTTTCCCTTTTGTCTGGGACTGAGCTCACTCTCTAGTGGAAGTTTGTTACACATGACCTCATTTCCCTACAAGCATTCCGCCTCCCACTGAGGAAATTTCTCTCCTGTAGAATGTTATCCACTTGCTTTTTGTAAATCTTTTTACAGAACCTAACACACCACACTCGTTCATGAGACCGGTCTGTAGTTCAGCGCTTTTTCCCGGTCTCCTTTCTTGTATACAGGTAGGATGTTTGCTCTTTTCCATTCTCTTGGCAATTCGTCTCTCTTCAGTGACATCTTGAACAGTATTTCAAAAGCTTTGTCTAGCGTAACTACACACGTCTTCAGCACAAAGGGAGGACATTTCATCAGGACCGTGAGCCTTGGATGAGTCAAGACCTTTTAGAATTTTGTTTATCATGTGTGTGTGTGTGTTTACAGAAGTTACCATGGCAATTACAATAGGATCCTTAAAATGGAATGATAAAAGAAAATCACAGGATACCATAACAAACTTCCAGTTTGTCTGATTCTTTATTATTCTTATCTGTTTTCACGAAGAGGATAATTAGTACTTACAACTATTAACGGCAAGATATACGATAGAAATGTTTAGTATCAAAGTTGCAGCTAAATTGGAATAAAAGACACATCACAGTTTGATACTTTCACTTTTAGACCTTATTCTTTGCTAAATTATGCGTGAATATATATATTGCACTTCAGAGCAATCTAGGCTGTCTCCAAGCAGTGGCATTAGCATCGTTCTCCGCTACTGGTAAGGCACTTGTGGTTCCCTCTGATCTCCAGCACTAGTTACCTAAGCTATAGTTCTCTCTAACCTCAGCACTAGTTAGCTTAGCTTTAGTTCGCTCTGACCTCCAGCGCTAGTTTAAGCTATAGTTCTCTACGATCTCAGCGCTAGTTGCCTAAGCTATGGTTCTCTCTGACCTCAGCACTAGTTATATAAGTTACAGTTCTCTCTGATCTCCAGAACTAGCTTGATGAGCTTTCGTTCTCTCTGACCTCTAGCACTAGCAACCTAAGCTATAGTTCTATCTGACCACAGTACTATTTTGTTAAGCTATAGTTTTCTCTGACCTTAACAAAAGTTAGCTAAGCCTATTTCTCTTACCTCAGCACTAGTTAGCTAAGCTCTAATTCTCTCTGACCACATTACTAGTTAACTAAGCTCTAGTTCTATTTGACCTCAGCACTAGTTAGCTAAGCTATACTTCTCTCTGACCTCATTGCTAGTTAAACTGTAGTGCTCTTTGACCTCAGCACTAATTAGCTAAGCTATACTTCTCTCTAACCTCAACGCTAGTTAGCTAAGCTATAGTTCTTTCTGACCTCAGCACTAGTGAGCTAAGCTATACTTCTCTCTGACCTCAACGCTAGTTAGCTAAGCTATACTTCTCTGAAACTTCCACCTCTAGTTAGCTAAGCTATAGTTCTCTCTGACTTCAGCACTAGTTGGCTAAGACCCAATCATATTGGAGGTAGGCGACATTATATAGAGTGTAAGAGAGACGGAGGGTAGAGTTGGAGTGGAACGTGGAACTTCAACGGAATGTTGAAATAATGAAGTGAAGCTTTAGTGTTGTGGGAAGCGAGCAACGTCCAGCCTTACTGGAAGGGTTAGTTGGCAGGGTGGTGCCGCTTCAGAGTGAAGGAGGGTCTGGTCTGTGAGGTCAGGGGGCGGAGGAGCGTCAGCAGAGCACATGAAAGACGACCAGGGGCTGCAGGACAGTGTAGGAGACGAAGAGGAATATGAAAAGAGCGTAAGATTATCGGGGAGGAACGTGGGAGTGTGTGAGCGACGGATGGTGGGTAGCAGCAGCAGGTCAGGGTTTGACCGGCTCGACTTGGGCAGCCTGGTTGAAGAAGATGGTGCCCCCCGAGATGGTCAGGGCTGGTGAGGCTGCCGAACCAACTCCAGCGGCCACTCCCGTCTCGGAGCCTACGCTAACAGACACCTCTTCCACAGGCCCCGAAATCAGGGCGGAGGTTCGAGGGCCACTTGGACGACTAGGCTTCCTGAGTGCAGAGAAAAATACATGTTACTCGAAGATTCTTGCTACAGGATCTGCTAGAGAAATAAGGAATATCCTGACTGGTATCTGATCCCGAACTAAGGACATATAGTAAGGTCCTCTGACGTGGATATGTGATGAGTATCATAGATAAGGCGTGCCACCTTCCCGTGCAGTGCCATCCAATGATGTCAAGGCACTGCGCCAGTACTTGGCTGATTTCCAGCAGTGACCCAGTTTTACCAAGCTCGCCTTGACCTGAGGTATGTTATATACTATAGGTTACAGTTCACTGATAGCCCACCGTAACGGGCCGTCACTACCTGCCCATGTAACACATCACAACACAACACAGGAGTATATACACTCACTTGTCACGTGCCAGTAAAACTAAATTATCATTACCAAAATAATTCAATAATTGTTAATCTTTGTAGCCAATACACTGGTATCACTTTTTTTTCCTTTTAGATAAATATTCTATACAAATGTATCACTAGATATCAGATTCAATTCTTTACTGATATGTTAAGGACTTACTTTTAAGAGTAGTGTACGTATTGCAAGAAATATTTACTGTTTGACGTAGATACGAAACTCTGGTTCAACACCCACCATCATCCTGTCTGGTGTGAACACATGGGGTCAGGAAAGCCTCACCTGTTGGGCTGGACGGCGATTATCTCAGAGAACACCTGCAGCTCCCCAACGACGGAGCCTAGCTGTTCTCGGCCACTGCGGCTCCCCTTAGGTTGCCAGATGAAGTTGGTGTCATCAACTACTTTGCTGGTGAGGCGTCTGTCGTCCTGGGGCTGGGGACGACACGCCACTGGGGGAGCCAAACACGCCACCATCACTGCCATCTGACCACATCAAAAAATTGCTTTCGTTAGCATACTCAGACCTAGCAGCAAAAGTGGAACATTGAAAGCGTTATCATCAATATATTCAGAAGTAGCATAAATAGTAGAGTAGTAGTAGAAGCAACAATAGTTGATACAATTACAAGCTGGGGCTATAGTGGTAGGGGAATAACTTGTAGTTATGACAGAAGAGGTACTAGAATGGACAGTAGTAACAGAAGTAATAGTATTGCAACTAATAAGAGCAGGAAATTATTATTATTATTATTATTATTATTACTATTATTATTATTATTATTATTATTATTATTATTATTATTATTGGTAGTAGTAATAGTAGTAGTAAGAGCAGTAGTACCTGTAGTAGTGAGAGTGAAGTATAAGGAGTAACATTTATACTGATAACAGTAACAATAGTAACAATAAGAATAAGATGCAAGTAGACAATTCTGAGAAAGACTAAGAACAAAGATGGAAAATTATTTCATATGAATAAAGAAACTTCTGTATGATTTGACTAACAGCTATAGAAAAGAAAAAAAAATTCATTGAAATAAAAATAAAAACAATTTTGAATAGTGAAGGAAAAACAAATCAAGAAAGGTTCAAAGAACAACTAAGATGTTACCATGTTCCTGCATAGGAAGTCCTAGTAACAGTTAAGGAAAACAAAAAATAGTTCGATAACATATTAAGAGTTCTGTTCGGTTGAAGGAAGAGAGATTAGCGAAGTACTGGAATCAAACGCATCTATGGTACTGCTCTGAACTGCTCTAACTGGTAAAGCATTTCAATATATAGAAAAATCCTGCTATAAAGAAAAAGTACTCTTTGCCACATTCGAAGTAACACGTCTGCCTACGATTTTGTAACTGTTGCTACGACAGAGAGGACTTGTGTGGGTCCATCCAATATCAAGGAGGCGAGACCAGGTAAACAGACGTGCGTGGAAGAAAATTGGAATATCGAGTAAAATTCTAGAAATGACAATATCTGAAAAGTTAGATACGTGGATGAAAGATAAATATGTCACAGAGAAGGTTCAGAATATATGGAAGATATCTAAGATGGAAGAAGACGGGGGACAGTACTGTCAACAGTATCGTGGCGAGAGTGGGTCAAAGGGGAATTGAGGAACTCCTTCCTAAGTAAGGTGCAGCATGATGAGAGCTGAAGGGGAAACTGAAACATAAATGTGAAGACGAAATTTTCAAACACAAAGAGAAAATGTCAAGGTGAGTGAGGTAAGTGCGAACAACGGGACTCTCGAGAACCGAGGACTGTCTCACTACAGTGGCCTCCCAAGCAGGGGGCGAGTTCTGAATATTTATATATCCAGTGTAGTTTGGTGTTTAGTGCATGGCACTCACTCCTGAATCACCTGATACAGGCAACTTACGGTAGTAATTTTTTACGTTTCCAGTTTATATTTTGTCACATATTACATGGTCCATTTGACGCACCATATATATATATATATATATATATATATATATATATATATATATATATATATCATACTTGTACGCCTTCTCCCGCATTAACGCCAGGAACAGACCAAGAAAGGCTGCAAATCCATTCTCTTTCTGTCAAGTGCAACGTACCGAAACCACAGCCCCCTATCCACAACCAGGCCCTACAGACCTTTGCATGGTTTCCCCCGATCACTTACAAGCCATTGTTCAGTCCAATGACATTTCGACCCCTAAATACAACATCATTCCAATTCACTCTATCTCGTGCACATCTTTTATCCTCCTGCATATTCAGGCCCCGATCACTCATTTTTCTTTCCATCCTTCTATCTCCAGTTTGTGCTCCCCATTCTCCTTGTCCCCTCCACCTCTGATACATGTATCCTCTTTGTCAACCTTTCCTCACTCATTCTCTCCATATGTCCAAACAATTTCTAGACACTCTTCATTTCTTTCAACTCGATCACACCAACTCGCATCACAAATTGTCCTCAAACATTTAATTTCCACCACAGCCACCCTCCTCCACAGATTCTTATCTATAGCCTATGCCTCGCATCCATACAACATCGTTGGAATTATTATACTTCCAAACATACCCAATTTCACCCTTCCAGATAATAACCTCTCTTTCCACACATTTTTGAACTATCCCAGGACCTTCGCCCTCTCACCCTCCCTATGTTCACTCCCAGATATCTAAAACCACTTCCTCCAAATTTTCTCTGCTCAAAATCGCACCCCTACCCTGCTAAACTTAATAACCTTGAACCTATTCACATTTAATCTCAATTTCCTCCTTTCACACACTTCTTCAAATTCAGTCACCGACCCATTCAGTTTCTCTCTCGAATCTGCCACCAATGCAGTATCATCAGCAACCAACAAATGATTCATTTCCTAGGTCCCTTCATCCTCTACAGACTGCATACTTGCCTCTCTTTCAAAGACCTTTGAATTTACTTCCTTCACCACCCCATCCATAAACAGATCAAACAGCCTTGGTGACATTATACACCCTTGCTGCAGACCACCCTTCACCTGGAATCCTTACTGTCCTCTCTTCCTACTCCCACACATGCCTTACACCCTTGATAAAAGCTTTTCGCTGCTTCTAGCAGCTTTCTTCCCACAACATATATTTGTAAGACCTTCCACAAGGCATCTCTATCAACCCTATCATATACTTTCTCCAGATCCATAAGTTGCACATAACGAATCCCTCTTTTTCTCTAAGCATTTCTCACACACATTCTTTAAAGCAAACACCTCCTCTACCACTTCTGAAACCACATAGCTCTGTACCTGTGTGTGAGTGTGTGTGTGTGCGTGTGTGTGTGTGTGTGTGTGTGTGTGTGTGTGTGTGTGTGTGTGTGCTTTTATCTTGATGACGGTGAAGCGATTTTGGTGAAGTGTGGGACAGGCTTTTGGCAGCAAGTCTCCGTGACCAGGTCAAGGAGATCTGAACTAGTGTTCTCCAGCAGCATAAGCCAAGATGTGGGCGGTTGCTCAACACTCTCACCTCACCTTATATTACGTGAGCTGTGGACTCTGTAAGAGGGAGGATTTCACTCAGGGAACTTTGATGGTTTACTCCATCACAAGCTATTGGGAGGATTTACCTATTCATAACTGAGAAGCAACGATCCAGGGAATAATAATAAATACAATATAAAAGCGACATTTTAATGTGGTTCTCTTTCTGACAAATAATTCGTCTCTTCTGTATATTTAAGGGACTTTAAGAGTGCCATTCAATTGATAAGTTTCCCATAAATCATTGACTATACTGAAATTGTCCTTCAGATCAACACTTCACCTACAACTGCCAAGTAAATCAAAGTGCGAATTTTCATAAAGTTTTTTGTTAAGAGCCCGAGACTAGATATTCGATAATCTATATATGACCCCCTTGTATTCCTTGTGACACAGGCAAGAAGCACAAAACACATAAGATAAAATACCTTTAAAGACGGCGTCCGGCGAAGCCTGAAGGCAGTCAGGACTCTCCCAACACAAGGAATGTGAATGTTAACGTTGTGTTGCAAGTGTTTCATAAACATACAAAGAGAGTTTTACACTCGCGCTGCCCCATTTTTATCATGTATTTACCCCCATGTGTGTACACACACACACATCAGCCTAAGCCAAGTACCTGTATCTATAGATATCTGTCTACAGACATACGGAATGAATGGACTTTAATCAATTGCACCAAAGTTAATTATTTGGTGATTCGCAAACTCTCCAGCAACACGACTCAAATCACAGTTCCTTCAACACATACCGAAGTGTTACAACGGTACGGTACCAACATCAGAAGCGGTACAGTTGTACAGTACCAACACCAGAAGAGGTACAGTGCTGCAGTACCAATATCAGAAGTGGTACAGTACTATGGTACCAACCTGAGAAGTGGTACAGTGGTACAGTGCCAACACCACAAATGTCCTGTAAACCGTGGTGCACCTTGGCTTTACCAGGGGAGGGTGTTGGTTCCCCCTTACTCACACCCAGGGGAAGGGGTTGGGTCCATCTTAACCACAGCTAGGAGAGTTTATTGGGTCCATCTTGACTATAACCAGGGGAGGGCGTTGGGTCACCCTTGGCAACACTCAGGGGAGGGAGTTGGGTTCCCCTTTGCCATATCTAGGGGAAGGTGTTGGGCCCCCTTTGGCCAAACCAAGGCGAGTGTTGGTTACATCTTGGCTACATCCAGGGAAGAGTGTCGTGTCCACCTTGGCCACACCCAGGAGAAGCTGTTGTGGCTGACTCCATCGCCAATTGCTACCCCTGTGCAAGAACGGGTGGGGTGTACAAGGGAGGAACAGATAACATGAGACATCGTCCCTGACGTTATCTGCGGCCATAACCTTAAGTGTGGGTGGAAACGGGATATGAAAACAGGAAGCTCCTCTCAAACCCACCTCTCCCTCTGGCTCAACAGCTTGCAGGATAAGAGGAAAAAACATACAGGGAGCCTCATATAGTATAGATGAAGTAGACTGAAAAGGAAATTCTATAGGAAAACGTAAAAGGAAACGTTCCCTACTCTAAACAGAATGGGCTTCACTGAGGTTGGACTAAGAAAAAAAAAAAAAAGAGGCGACATTATCCTGTAAACAGTTACTTCTAAAAAAAAAAATCCTTTTTGAAGCAGGATTATTTACGGTTAATAAGATACGACTCTGTTACTTGTCTAGCCTTATTCTAAAGACATTGATAATCTTTGCATTTACATGTGGTGGTAGAATATATATATATATATATATATATATATATATATATATATATATATATATATATATATATATATAGAGAAGA
>JAYMFT010297509.1:0-10286 GCA_038088735.1 Panulirus argus | reverse complement strand
TCTCTCTCTCTCTCTCTCTCTCTCTCTCTCTCTCTCTCTCTCTCTCTCTCTCTCTCTTTTCTCTCTCTCTCTCTCTGCTTAGATAAACACACCCACACACACACACACACACACACACACACACACACACACACAAACAATCACTCACATGGTATAAATCAGTTACTACATATAACAGAGAAGTGTACTGGAAATATGATAACCAAATTATATATTTTATAGCCTGAATATTTTCATCATGGAATATTTGATGACAGGAGTCATGACCTGACCGTATCTTCACATTTCTTAGGCCAACTGTCACATGACGTTCACATGATAACTGCAAATATTGGTGAAAGACTTTATTTATAAATGTTATCAGTTAAATGGGGAAAAAATATATGAAATATCTTTCCATCGATGATATATGACCATATTGTATTGCAGAAATAGATAGATAGATATATCAATAGATAGATAAACAACTGTATCGATAGATGGATACATGAGTAAGTAGATAGATAAATAGATAAATGTGTGACTATGTAGTTACGTGAGGGCAGATACTGTGTGCCTGCTGATGGTAAATGTAGCTACCGAGTGTAACAACTTGTACATCACTCCTAAGTATATTCTGCTGCATTTCCACTTATATTTATAGTTTGAGCCGACCGAAAAGTGGAAGACTTTTAATTTCCAACAGCTTGTCTGCGAAAATTGTCCTGACGGTCTGACTACAGTATAGAGAGTGATATACGTTTGTTATTTGTACACACATAAAGACATACTAACACAGAGACACACACAATTACAGACATAAACTAGTGTAGATACGTGATATAAGACAGAGAGAAACGCATTTATGTAACATGTACCATCTGTAATAGTATATCCTATATAGATATATCTGGCCTCCCATTTTGAATAGTAGATCATGTTATCTATGTAACCCCAGTGTAGCCTAGGGCGCCAAGGCGTACAGACACGCACGGCCCGTCTCCTCTGTGTACTTATCATTATAATCTCCTCTGCGAGAAACTTCTTTTATTAGAACCTACGAGTTGATCATTCAACACAGTGAGAAAACTTCATGGCGCAGTGAGTGCTTCTTAAGACTATAAATCAGAGTAAGGACTAGATTTCGTCTCGAACGCGTCCTCTCCTAGCGCGACGCCATAAGACAATAACGCCAGCACAGCGCAGTGATCAGTGTATATCGCAGCCTTTTACAGTGTCAGTGCTCAGTGACGTTTTAGAGTGAATGTGCTCAGTCCAGTGGAAGGTGTGTATCAGTACTTTTGGGGCGTTTCACGGCGTCAAAAGAGCGTCCCAAGGTCAAGGACGCGGTACTGGGTAGCGGCCGCCATTTCGTGATGTCGGATTACGTCACGCGCCCAGCCCGGCCCCCCTACCCACCCCCCACAAACACACAGCCGAGAGCTCTGCGATGATCGCCCGCGACCTGAACTAAACGCCGACCCATTCCTCTCCTCCAAACTGCAACTAGTAAGACCCGTAAAGGCACAGCCATTAACCTCTACACAGGCCAAGTCCCTCACCAAGCTATTAATGATCTTACGTCTTACCACTGACATATCCCTGGAAATACAACCCTGGAACTCCAGACAAACCATTAAAGCCAGACAGACACTGAGCATCGGTGTTGGATCCCATGGTAACTCGGCTGGTGAAGGAGGTCCCGGCTGGATCGTCTTTGTTCAAGTAATGTCACCAAGGCCTTGACTGTGAGCCCAGAGCCTCCTGCTCTCACACCCGGCTGACTTCCTACTGTTCGCACCTGCTGTGAAGGGTGTCTTCAGTGTGTGGTTCACTCACCGCTGGCAATGACTGAGGCATAGAGAGGACCTTTGACAACACCAGCAGACAGGATCCGAGTGTTGTTAGCGGCAGTAGTTGTAGCCTGGAAGCGTTGAAGACGACGGTAGGACGTAAATATGTGACACATATTTATGAATCGCAGACAGGCAAGCATGCAAACATAATAGATATACACACACATGCAGAAAATATGTATATATGTACATTCACACATAATCATAAAATACACACACACACACACACACACACACACACACACACGTATTCGCCGTCACCAGCTTTAGGTAAGAAGCGCCAGGAATAGACGAACAATGACCCCATTTGCTGGCATGCATTCTGGTGAGAGAAAATATATTCATTAGCTAGCAGCAGTACAAAGTAGAGAGGCAAGTGATGTCCTGTCTAACTATAATGCTGTTTTTGTCTAAAGGAGTTTGGGAGCACAATTATTTTCTTCCTAGAATGCCTACATGTAAGTCCAATAATTAAGAATTACTTGTGTTTTGAACACATACACACACACAAGATTTAGAGGTCCTTTGGTTTCCCATGCCTGTTTTGTACAAGTGACATGGGGAGAGTGTATTGTGAAGGGGGCCCTGAATGATATAGCTTATGAATATGATATTTGACTGTGCCAGATTAAGGAATAAAGTAGCTGTTGGGAAGACCAGGTAATTCAAATAGAATGATCAGCATTTTTGCAGACAGACATGTTATAATTCCTCCACAAATGGAATTGATAATGATTACCTTGTAAAGTCCATGGTTATGATTATCACTCTTTTCTGAATTAAGGGAATTAAATATGGTTATGAATCCTCAAAATATTTGGAATCAGTTTCAGTTATTACATTTACTGATTACAATTACAGTATGTGTCCAGTGCTAACTCAAATTTAATTCAGTCTGCACTAAAGGGGCATAGGCCATATGATCATGTAATGGACAAAGTATCATGTCAGTGACTCAACCACTGAGCCACCAGCATCTGTATGCTTGACAGGACCAGGATGTGAAAAGAAGTTTCAGAACTGTTTCCCAATTCTTCATATCCTGCCTCACCCATTTATGCTCTCCACATTGTTGGTATGATATGAATAGAGATATAAGGGAGAGAGTGGTACCCTGTAGAAGAGTCACTGGGTCCCTTAATAGAATAATGAAGGGTAGAGTTGCAAGTATGGAAGTGAAGAAAGGATTAAGGAACAGCATATTCCTCCTGACTCTGACCTATGCAGCCAAAACATGGACATGGAATGATTCACAGAGGTCAAGAATCCAAGCTTTGAAAATGAGTTTTTTGAGAGGAGCACATGGTATGACTAGATGGAATGAAGAAAAAATGAGGGGGTGTATGAGAAATTTGGTATGGCAGTGAATGCAAAGGAAATTAATTGTGGCATGATCAAGTGGGTAAAATGCAGTATTTTGAGATGGTTTGGGTACATGGAAAGAATGCTAGACAGGGAGTTTACAAATAAGAGTGTATGATAGTACAATTAAAGGGGTTAGTGTGAGAGGAAGATCACCTTCAATATGGGGAAATAAAGTGGAAGAGTGATGAAGGAAGAGAAATGGTGAAAGAGTGCATGAATTGGTGTCTGCAAGGGAGGCATGTAAGGACAGGGATAAGTGGAGATTCTTTTGCCATGGCCACCCTCTTGATGAGGGTTACCGAAGGGAGTGGACATGAGATATAGATTGATAGTAATTATGGAATGTAATCATGAGTATGATTCTTTTTGCCTTGGAATCAATTGTAATTACAATTCCATGGTCTCCTGAGACAGTGGAATTGAATATGATTATACACTTTCTCAAAAAATGTAGAATCAGTTCCTGGTTATGATTGTTACATGTCTGGTTGCCAGTGTCTATAAACTGAAACTATAAAAGATTGTTCTTGTAAATGATATCCAAACGATGGTACTGTGAGAAACTGACAAAGTAGAGAAGTTTATTACAGAAATGTGGCAAAGGACAGTGGGTAAAAAGAAAAGTAACATATATATTATTATTAGGCAATTATGCCAGCTGATGTGCTTCTAAAGAAGATTTCAGGATAGATACTGTTTTATGCCAATAAGGATATTAACTGTTATTCTTAGAAATTGGGGAACAGTTTAAGATGTTCAACTATAGATAGCAACCGATACCTGATGATGTTTACAGCAGCCGACATCAGTTGATATTTTGACTTTTCATGAGTGTTTAAATATCCAGTAGACTTAACACAGTATTCTTAGCATACAGAGCTCTTTTTCATCCCTAAAAAGATATGAGGAAAAATTCCGCTATCTTTAGTACCTGTCACCATTATAAGTGCAAACCCGTCCACCTGAAGGTTGTGTGTACATGTTAACCCTGTGGAAAATATGTAGTTTGTTAGATGACCAAAGTTATTAGGAGGAACACTTTCGATATGTATCACTTATTTGCCAACAATGCTATGCTTATGTATGAAACAATGGTGCATATGAAGTAGGAGTTAAGGGTTTTTAGTATAAAGAAGTGATTACTTCAATATCCTCTTTAGTCTTGCTGGCTGATCTGTGTTACACTAAATTTTAATGTGATAGGTCTAGTATTTCTAAATAAATTTATGGTATTTACCACCACCACTGTAACTGCATATGATTTAAGAGTACAAATAGGAAATAACTTCAATAGAAAGAAAGAAATTTCATTTCCATGTCTTCCTCAGTTATCAAGGCTTTTAGATGCATCATTCACACCCACTCTCAGCACTCACTTAGCAGCGTACCAGGCCAACTAAAAGATAATAATATTACTTTATTGTAAATTTTCTGTTACTTTTGAGAGCTATTCTGTCATTTCATAACAACACTTTTTTATTCTCTTGTTATTTTCACACTCTTGATGGACTTCCCAGACCATGCCTGCCATTTAAGGGTTAAGAGGTACATGAACCAATAAAACAGGGTTCTATAAGCCAAGGCAAAGAAAATTAGACCACCAGTCAGACCAGGTTAGGAAAGCTTGTTTCAAGCACACACACATTTATAACCAAAGCGAAGCAAGAATTTTTGTATTTGATTTTTTATTAGAAATGTATTCATTAAAGAAAAACATCAAACAGTTGTGACTAGATCAATAAGATGAAAGCTAGAAAATGAGGTACTTTCAGTTTAGAATAAAGGGTGAAAATAAAATCAATTGAGAACTGAAGCATAAATCATCTGTCACCATAAGCTTAGGGAATTTAGTTAAAATAGATAAAAAAAAGAGTCAGAGGTTATCACAGTTGGAGGAGGAACTAAAGAAACTGAGAGAAACAAAGACCATGGCAAGTGTCAAGAGATGGGAGAGGAAATATGGGATTTGTAAGATATAGTTAAAAAGAGCATGTACACAAAAGCAAATTGGTTAAGATTTAGAAAGTATGTAACATGGGGAAAAAAGGGGAGACAGAAGGAAAATATGATTAGAAGGGTCTCTTCTTGATGTCCTAAAGACTGTTTGACAAAAGAAAGTGCCTATAACACAAGGGTACAGAAGCTGTTGATAACTAACAATGGATGGATAGAGGAATCAGGAGCAATTTCAGGAGCTGTTCAACAGAATCAGAGCATGAAGAATGATGCAGTGGAACAGAGACCTGGGGACATCAAGACAGATATACTGGGAATAGTGAAGCTGTAGAAAAATCAGTATGTACTGGTAAAGGTAGAAAATCAGAATTTATGGTTCAGTAAACAAAAGGTTTAGAAAAGTGAGGAGCAAACAGGATTAGGACTTGTTAGCAAAAAAAGAGATTTTGGAGAAAGCCAGAGACATGAAGAGTGACGAATCAACAAAGAAGGATGTAGTAGAAAAGAGGGTGGCTACAGAATTAGAAATAACAATCAAGCAGGAGATTGATAGACATAAATCACTGATGATTTTTGGACTGAAAGATCATATTCCTGACAACCAGAAGAAAGAGAAGAGGGGTGTGGAAAGAAGAAATGCTGATTAATTGGTTTACTAGAGGCATTAGAAATAACAAGCTTAGTTTCTGTGCTAAAAGTAAGGAGGACGACCAGTCATGGTTACATTTGATTTGGAGTCATTTAGCTAGAAGGTACATAGGTAGACTAAGGAACTTAAAACAAAGTGGAATTTAGTAAGATGTTCATAAGACATATACAAATTGAGGAGGGGGAGAAAAGCAAAGAATACAGACAGAAAGAAAAAAATAGGAGACAACAGATGAAACAAAAGGATGAAATAGCCCCACCATTAGTATATAAAGACCAGGAATCATAAATGGCAGATATATCAGACTGAAATTAATATATATAAATGCAGATGGGCTAGTAGCAAATGGTAAAGAGCTTGAATTCAAAGACTGAATTCTAGAAAGTGCATATGATATTGCTGGTGTTATGGAGACAAAACTTAATAAAGAGGTAAGATCTCACTTGTTCTGTCCAGAGTGATACATAATAGCAATGAGGGAAAGAGAAGACATAGGAAGAGGATTGGCTTCCTTGATAAGAGATTCTCTTTTAAGTCCTGGGAAATGCAGGTATGTAATCCTCTGAAATAATACATATTAAGATGTGTAACTTTAGGAAAGAAGTGCATAATGAAGTGGAGCAAATTTATCCTCAGGATGGTACATGAAGCATAAAACATGCATATATCAGAGATATTAGGGACTGTTACACCAGTTGGCAAGATCTTATCATCACACATGGTAGCATGGATGTTGAGAATATATATGATAAACCAATTGGAAAAAGTGATCATGAAATGCTAGTTTGATTATTTGTTAAACAAGGATATGAAAAGTGCTGTGATGAAACCAGACTCAAAGAGGAGAGGTAATCATGGAAATTATAGTGAACTCAATTGTTGGCAAAATAGACTGGGAAATGGAGTAAAGTTGCCTGGAAATAAGGTACTGTGATGGAAGGTTTTGTGGATTATGGGTAGTTTTAGCCTTAAATACAGAGGCAAGGATAATGCAGGAGGTGTGGCTCAATAAATATTCAAAGAGCAAAGGAGCCTTGCAGTGTGCTGTAAGAAAAGAAAAGTGGCAAAGTTACTAGCCAGCATTTCAAAGAGATAAGAGAACAAGCAATGAACGTAGGAGAAGAAAGGAGGAAAAAGAAACTCTGAAAAGAATACCGAGGACAAAGCAGAAGACAATCCGAAACTTTTCCACAAATTCATCAGGAGCAAATTGTCAGTTAAAGAGCAGCTAATAAGGATTCTGAGGAAATATCTGCCTAAGATGATGTATAGGTATGCAAAGAGCTGAATTACATGTTCAAAATTGTATTTTCAGTGGAAGATGCCATAGCCCCAAACTAATAAAATGGATTCGGGGGAGTTCTTGGAAAGCACTGAAGTACTTAGAAAAGGCACAAGCAGATTACTTAAGTCCCATGGTCCTGATGAAATTTGTCCATATGTGCCAAAGATGTGTACAGATAGTCTAGACAGCCAACTTGAAATGTCTGAGATGTCTTTGGAGCAACGTAAATTACCAGGGTAATGGAAAAAAGCAAACATCATACCCATCTTAAAGAAAAGAGACAAGGAGGAGGCACTAAATTACTGTTTGTTCTTCCTGATGAACTTAGTATGTAAAGTACACTTAATGGTGATCAGAAAACAAATGGGTGACTACTTGCAAAGGAGAAACTAAGTGAGAAACAGCATGGTTTCTGGAACAGATCATGCATAATCCACGTCTTAGATTTTTAAGTGAGTGAGCTTAGTTTTAGACAAAAGAGAAGGCTGGGTGGCTTGTTTGTAATTGGACTGCCAGAAATCATTTGACTTTGTACCACAAAGGAGGTTGGTAATGCAGCTGGATCTTCAGGCAAGAACAAGGGTGAGGCTACTTCAATGAATAGATTATCTTAGTGGAAGGAATTAAAGGATGCTATGTTAGGAGAGCCATTCAGTGATGTACTGCAGGGGTCTGTTCTAGGACTATTGCTCTCCTTCATGTGTAGATGCCTTGCAAGAAGGATTGGACTTCTAACTGAACATGCTTGCAAATGATGCCAAAGTTATGAAGAAGGTATAAAGTGAGGATTGCTTCAACCTACAAGGGGACTGAGACAAGCTCTGTATCTGGTCTGATACTTGGTTGTTGAAATTCAACCTAAGTAGTTGCAAGGTAATGAGGATGGAATACAGCAAAAGAAGACCATGACATGAGTATTATTTAGCAGGAAATACACTGCAGGAAAGTGCACGTGAACAGGACTCGGGAATAAACATCATCCTTAACTTGTTTCCAGAGCTCCACCTTAGGGGAACACAAAACGTGACAAACTCTCTTTTGGCATATATTTGAATAGCATACAAGTATATGGATAAAGAAAAATTCGGCAAGCTGTTCACATCCTGCATTAGGCCAAAAGCAGAATAATTTTTCAAGTTTGATCACTACAATTAAAGAAGTACAAGGAACTAATGGAGAGGGTCCAAAGAGAGGCAACAAAAACGGTATTGGAATTAAGAGGGATGAGTTACAGGAAAAGGTTAAAGGCCAAAAACTTGCCTACCATGGAAGAAAGATGGAGTAAGGGGTAACCTGATCACAACCTTTAAGTCTTTATACTTGTTTTATGAAGTCAACATTGAACATCGCTTTCAAAGATACAAGACCTTAACATGAAAAGTTGTAAAGAAGTACTTTAATAGCATAAGAATGATGGACTAATGGAATAGTTATTGATCTAATGAAGAAATCATGAATGTGGACAGCTTATTCAAGTTTGAGAAGTTGTATGATACAGCATGACTTCAACTTATAATGAGATTACAATCCTGTACAACCTGTTGTGAGTCGAACCATTGAAGCCTTTGTTATAAGGGGGGATATGTTCCTGACCAAGTTTTTCCCTGTAAATCTTATTGATGGATTATACTGGACCTGGAACAAATTAGCTTCTCACTCATACACAGCACCAAACCCTGTCATGAGGTAATTTAGAGGATGTACTGTATAGGGAAAATGTGTGTGTGTGTGCGCATATATACATGTGTAGGAATAAGGACATGGTACATAATAACAGTGTTAAGAGGTGGGGTAACTTGAGTGTGAAACTTTCTTCCTGTAGCACAAAAATAGAAATTACAAATAGTAATCACACACCCACACACATGCAAACTTTCATTCAAAGTGAATGTAATAAAATTTTGTTGTATATATATAAGTAATCACAAACAGTAATCACACACATACAGGCACAAAAATTTGTTCATAGTGACTTTAATATGACTTTGTTAGATATATAAGTTTGACACTGACCAGGCCAATGTAAGCATAAAGATCTTAAGGCAAAGATAGAGGTGATACTATGCTTAGAGCTATTAATTTGTATACAGGGATAACATCTAACATGTAAGTTTAGGTTGGTTATATGTAGATAATAATAATTAGATTAACATATAATAGTGCTCTTGATTATGTAAAATGAGTCATTGTAGATATGAAGATTAAATAGGTAAATGTAAGACAGAGTTATAATGAAGAATAAAAATTAACATGTAAACTAGGGAGTACTTTTTTTTATGTGTGTAATGTAGCCATGAGTTATAAGGGTCAAAATTAAGGACATTACTTAAAATGTGAAAAATGTAATTTGGACCTGTGTACAACCACTTGCAGTTGTTAGCACTGCAACCCACAAACTCTGTATGTTAGATCTCAGATATCCAAAACAGGACAGCTGGCTTACAGCTAATCCAGCTCTTCACTCAAACCTTTGAAACTTGGTGATAACTGGGTACCTGACATGAGCTTGGGGCATACCTTACCTTACTCAACCTTCCTTTCCAAGGAGCTGCTTTTGTACATATTTATTTATAAATACCCCAGGACCAATTTCTGGGTTATCTAGAACCTATCTAAAGGCTCCTGCAGCCCAAGACTGCACAAATTGCAGCAGCAGGGAAATATAGACTCATTTGGAGTGAGAAGTTCTTTGATGAGACTTATACTACTCCCATTGATACAGCCTCCCAAAGGTGATTTTTCACTTGCAATGTAACCTCAAGTTGGAAGAGTCTAGTAACACCTTTGTGGGGCCTGGATGTGGATAGGGAGCTGTGGTTTTTGGTGCATTACACATGACAGCTAGAGAATGTGTCCTTTCTTTGTCTGTTTCCTGGCGCTACCTCGTTGATGCAGGGGGTGGCAATGCTGTTTCCTGTGGGTTGGGGTTGCACCGGAAATGGATGAGTTTGGAAAAGTGTGTGAAAGGAGAAAGTTGAGAGTAAATGTGAATAAGAGTCAGGTTGTTAGGTTCAGCGGGGTTGAGGGACAAGTTAGTTGGAATGTAAGTTTGAATGGAGAAAAATTGGAAGAAGTGAAGTGTTTTAGATATCTGGGAGTGGACACATCAACAAATGAAACCATGGAGCAGAAGTGAGTCATAGGGTGGGGAAGGGGGTGAAGGTTCTGGGAGCGATAAAGAATGTGTGGAAAGAGA